>CAWUFW010023071.1:0-82749 GCA_963921515.1 Calotriton arnoldi | reverse complement strand
AGCATTGCCTGAGTGGTCACTCTGACTAGGTCAGAATCCACCTCAGAACCCAGGGTCAACCCTACTACACCCTAATTCTGCGTACCACCTCCACCAGTAGCTGAGCTAGGGGGCACAGTTGCCTTAGGGGCAGGAGTGGTGGTGGTTTGGTCTTTGGACTTGGTACAATCAGAAGTCCAGTGCCCTTTCTGTTTACAGAATTTGCACCAGGGCTTCTTTTGGCCTTTTCCCTTGTTGGACTGTGACTCCCCACCAGATGCAGATTTTTGGGGCCCTTGTGAAGACTTCTGGTCTTTTGACTTATCCCCACCTTTCTCAGAGCCTTTAGGATCTTGCTTCTTAGTGTCACCCCCTTGGTTCTGGGTTTTCTGCCTCACCCTGGTTCTGACCCATTTGTCTGCCTTCTTTCCCAATTCTTGGGGAGAGGTCAGATCAGAGTCCACCAGGTACTGATGCAACAACTGGTTCTGGCAATTATTTAGGATCTGTTCTCTCATCATCACAATATACAATCCCTTGAAATCAGTAACCCTACTGCCAACCAGCCAACCCTCTAGAGCCTTGGTTGCACAATCAACAAAGTCAGTCCAGTCCTGAGTCTGTGCCTTCTGGGTATCTCTGAACTTCAACCTGTACTGCTCAGTGGTTAAGCCAAACCCATCTATCAGTGCACTCTTCAGGACCTCATAATCATCAGCATCCTCCTCTCTAACAGTGAGGAGCTTGTCTCTTCCTTTATCTGAAAAGGAGAGCCACAAGATTGCTGCCCACTGCTTTTGGGGGACCTGCTGTACTCTACAGGCCCTCTCCATAGCAGTTATCCACTTGTGGATATCATCCCCACTCTGGTAGGGAGGAACAACCTTGCTCAGGTTCCTATGGTCAGGAATATATTCTCTGCCTCTAGGGACACTGTTGCTGCCACCAGGGGGTTCTAACCCTCTTTTCTAGAAGCTCTCTGGATCTCCAGGGCTTCCCTATCCAGTGCCAACTGCTTGGTTCTGAGGGCCACTTTGGCTTCCTCATACTGGAGCAGTTTGCACCTTCTCTCAGAGGAGGTCTCTCTTAAGGAAAAGTATGAGCTCCTCTGCTGGACAAATTCTCTGCCAGAGTGATAAGAGTGGTCAGATTCCCTGGAAGGGGATCTGTGCCTCTCCTCCTCTCTGTCAGTTCTCTAATGGAGAATTCCTCTGTCCTTTTCAGGCCCCTTGAAGCCTGGCCCTTCAATCACAGAGTCTTGGTCATTCTGATTTTCATCATCTGACCCAGATACTATGACTGACCCACCCACTGATTCAGACCCTTTAGCTCCTAGAGCCAATCTAAGGTCATCTGCTGTCAGCAGATCTATCAGGTGTAGTGTTGAGGGACTCTGTCCTAGCCTCAGGTGTCTGTCAACACACATGGCTCTCAAGTCAGAGAAAGCCATGTCCTTATACTGAGGCTGAGTGGATCCACTGGGTCCACCCCTTAAGGACATTCTAGTGTTGTGCAGTGTTGTACTACCTACACTAGTTTGTGGCCTACTGATCCTAGCTTGAGCTGTGGAAAGGGTGTGCTATCCCTTGGCACACAGCTCTAAGTTCAGTAGAACTTATTGATACTAAGCTTGACTTTATATGTACCTTGAGTACCTATAATGGTTTTCAGTTAGTAATTCAAATAGAGATTTTCTGGTAAAACAATGGCAAGCTGGAATCCCACACGCTGCCCACCAATGTGAGAAGTTGGCCTGGTATATGCTGTTCACTAATTAAAGTGGACACCTTGCACCAGGGCAAATCGACTCTTATGGTAGATAGGTTTAAGACAACCTTTTAAAGAAAGCTATCCTAGTGGTAGCTGTGGAGAGCAGCCTTCAGGCTAAGTCTTGAAGGAATGTAAAGCAGCTTGTTTTACCATATAATCTCTTGAATCACCAAATGAAAAGACACCACACAGGTATATATATCAAATATATATGTATTTATTTCTAAATAACTCTCTACTAATCTCTTTATGAGATTAGAAGACAAACATATGCACAAATCAACGTTTCACAATAAGTTAAGCACAAAATATGGCTGGGGCCCTAGGGGCGTACCAGACCATATACTAAAAAAGGGACTTAGCAACAACGACTTGCAGGGAGACAAGGCCTAGGGCCTTCAGAAGTGCTGGGGCCTCACGAAACCACCCAAGGCAGGTAAGTAAAGGACCCACGGGGGACGCGTGCAGTGTGGATATACAGGCGCGGATCGCCGTTAACTTCAATGGGGCAAGTCGCGGTTGGAAATAAAGAGTTCTAGGAGACTTCGGGAGAACCTACAAGCAAGTCACTTACAGGGTAAGTAGTTCTAGGGCCCACACCCACAGGAGCACCGTAGTGCTGGAGTTACCTCACCCAGGGAAGCCGGGTGCATAGGTGTCCTTTGGTGTCGGGTCGCGGCGTCGTTTTCAATGGCGAACAAAGAAGACTTGCTGCTTGCGGGAGCTGAAGAAGTGTCCGGTGGAATCCAAGCCTGGATTCTGAAGAAGGATGACCTGAAAGCAGAGGGGACAGTGTTCAAAGTCACTTGGCAGTGACTCGGGGCAAGGAAGATGGATGCCCACCGTCGTCGGTTGATTCAGGTCGGTTGCAGGTGCCTTGACTCTTCAGCCACGAGGTCCAGGAGGCGTCGACGACGACCAGGAGCTGGATTCTGTGTGTCCCACGAAGTCTGCAGCTTACTGCGGTGTTGGCAACTCTATTGGAGCCAACAAGCCTTGGCAACAGCAAGTCTCGGGGAGATAAAGAAAAGTCGATGGCACAGACCAGCAAGGTCTGAGGGACTCACTCAGCGAGGGTAAGTCAGGGCAGGCCTGGAGCAACCAGGGGAGCCCTTTGGTTTCTTTAAGAAGTCTTCTGGGGACCCACGAGCTGGCTGGCAAGGGATCGCAAAGACACCTCGGGCGGAATCACTCAACAGGGGCCCACGGTCACTCGGGACGGTGTAGGCCTATGATCTTCGGAGGGATTCCTACTAGAGGTCGGGACCACACGTGGTCCAAAGCACAAGTTCGTGGAACGTTGTGAAGGGGTTGCACTCGACAATAGTGCACGGTACCCAGGGGTCGCGGTTCCTCGTCACTCGTGGGGTCCACTTGCCTCAGCTTCGCTGGGGACTCACGATGGCCTTGGAGAAGTCAGGAAATCCACTTCTTGGGCTGTAGGGACTTCGGACTCCGGCGGGAGCGGCGTAGTTTGCGACCGTCGTTGTCGTTTTTGGTGCCTGCCAAGCAGGGGAGTCACTCCTTGACTCCAAGGGAGATTCTTCTGTCTTCCAAAGGTAGTGGAACGTCGAAGGGCCAGGATTCTTCTGTAGAGCGTCGTCCAGGGGTTATCTAACTAGCAAGTTCAAGGGTTCCCCTTCTTATACTGAAAAGAGGGGATGGACTAGCTCTATGACCCCACCTATGGGAGGGTCAAGGGAGGGGGTGGCTACACCCACTTCCCTTTGTCCAGCTTCGCGCCAGAGCAGGGGCAGGTAGCCCCTGAGCCGGTTTGAACTGGCATATGCACAGAGGAGCCTTCTGCTCCCCCAGTGCAGGACTTCAAAGCACTCTAAGAGTGCACCCACCCAGCCCCAATACACTAAACCCTGTCTGGGAGGTGGTTACACCTCCCTGTGACAGGATGCCTATTGTTGGGCTTCCTCCACTGCGAGTTTCGGTCATCAGCAGGAGGGCAGCCCAGTGTCTGTGACTGGTGGCATCCATTTTGTGAAGCCAGGGCTCTTTAGGATTCTACCGCGTTTCCACAGCAGGTACATGTCTTATCCCTCTAGAAGGGTGGAATGCTACCCCCGCCACCAAAATTGGCGGGGGGGGTAGTATTCCAAGATGTTTGACACCAAACACGACATGTTTTGATGCAGCCATTCCAAAGTTAGCATTTACCGCGAGGATATAATGCACTTAATAGTATATGGTTTAACCGCATCCACAAACAGCACCAGAGAATAGACTCTGAGAGCTGCAGAGGGGCCCTGCTCAGGCAGAGGCACCCCCTCACATAGAAGCCAAGCACCCTGCCCTCAGGATTGATAGGGCCTGCCTTAGGGGTGACTGATAGGTTTATATGTGTGTGCAGGAGAGATATAGGAAACCTATATCTCAGTGAGGGGTGCTAGCACCACCTCACCCAGGCTGCAGTAGCAGGCCTGGGGTGTCAGATTTAGACTGCTTCCCAGGGGTGGCATAATACATGCTGCAGCCCCTGGTAGGCCTGTGAAGTACCTATGCCCTTGGCACCTAAGGTACCATATACTAGGGACTCATAAGGCACCACAGTATCCAATCACTAGTGCACCTAGAGTGCACTCCATGTCGTTTAGAGAGAACAGAGAGGCTGGGGCCCTGATTGGCAGGGACCCAGCCAGACTATAGCCAGAAACCAGTGCTAACATCAGAAAAAAAGTGGGGGCAACATAAGAGGCAGATCCTACTCTCCTACACTTAGTCATTGGATTCTGAGGACCCCTGATGTCAGCAGTATTATCAACATAAGGGGTATTATGATGCAGTCACTCGTTGCCATTGAGCCAGCTCAAAGGATCAAATCTATTAAAGGTAAGGAAACCCTGGGATTTTTTTTTATTAACAGCACCTACCTCGACAGTGGAAGGAAGTTGAGGGCACATAGAAAGGATGGGCGGATTGGTCACAGGCCTATACATATAGCCCAAAGGAAAGAGTAAGACACTGGCACAAGGTAGATATGAGTTGGAAAGTTCCATCATTAGGCAGCTGGCAACATAGGATTGTTGAATTTTACCACAATACAGCCCCTAACCATGGTCTTGGGTTGCTTGCCTAACCAGTTGACTCTACATGCCATAATAATGGAATTATGCAGGTTCGAGTTTTTTTTAGTCACCCCTCCAACCAATAGACTATTTTGTTTCTGAGTAGTGGAAAGAGTTCAATCATTCTAGGTTTGAGTGGGGGCACGTTAGTAAGAACAATTAGTTAGGTGTGGTAACAGTTGGTAGGTCAAGGTTAAGATAGAGCTAGAATCCCTGCTGCCACTGCTGGCAGCTGAAGAAGGCAGCCACCTCACAGGAACTCCTCCTCCAATGGTGCCTAGACACGGCTACACTGTTAATCATATCCTTAGGTGCAGAATCTGCTTGTCGTGGAACAGCTGACTGGTCTGACATAGTGAGCCGACAGCCCACTGCCATTGGGTCACAATCCCACAAAGGTGCTGGAGGTTAAGTATTAGTCGATGTGGCCCTTTCAGTGACAGGCTGAGTGGGATGTGATACTTCCTCCTGCCTGGCCAGCCTGTCATGGCACACCGCAAAGGATGTTATAATCAGGTTCTCCAGTTTGTTAAAGTAACTAGCAACCAAATCTCCCACAAGCTCATTGGCAGCTTTCTTCTTTTTACTATTAAGCTTGCTGGGTGGAGATGAGACAGACATAGGCCTGGGCGTAATTCGTGCCAGTAGCGCATTACACACTGGAAAATCAGCACAAAAAGCACCACTCGCTCTGCATGGGCGTGGCCATTTTGTTTTACCTGCTTTCTGGTCTGTACCTGGTGCTGGTCCTGATTTCACAATCCAATTTAAATCTATTACAGTCCTCCCCCTTTCCCACTCATTTACCTTTTATTTTATCAGTGTGCATCTTTGTGTTTGTTTATTTTACGTTTTTGTCTTTTATACCTGTCTTTTTTTACATTTTGGGGGTTTTCCCTTTACTTCCTTAATTCTTCCTTTCTACTTCTCTTACTTCCTTAAGTTGCTTCCTACTTTTTTAATTTCTTTTTTACCCAACCTAGCGCCATGTCAGAGCAGGGCGAGAGTGGAAGCCGCCAAGGGGTGCAGACTCACCTCATTTTTTCTGAGTTGGCAGCATTGATTTCTTTATGTACAGTGACATCTCCCCTCCATGCTGGTAGCAGGCGGCCGGCCTGGAAGGCAGTACACACTGTGGGAGCATCTGCAGCTGTAGGAGAGGGTGCGTTGATGCCTGCGGCAAAGCACTGGGGTCCAGCACACCAAGCAACAGTAAGTGACACAATAAAACACACAATGTAAAAAGTAAACTCCAAACAAAAGCTAAAAGTTATAATCGTGGGTATAATAGCAATTTAAAATATAGAGGTGCGGCATCCACAACAGACTTACTAGTGTCCGCTGAGCGTCTGCTTCGGCATGGATTAAGTAGTGTGGTGGCGGTAAACACTAGTCCATGCAACCAGCAGAAATGCCGACAGCTCGGGCGGAAGCGAACAACTATTAAATAAACAAATCAGTAGTAACGTTAAACTTTTTTTATTACAACATAATTCAACAAAACAAAACTACAAGAACTATGTTAATAAACTATTTCAACAACTGTAAAACAAACCAACAACTTCAATAATTTATAGATTATGATGAGCAACCTGGTGTAGTTGTAGCACCTCAGCCACCTCAGCCTCCCAAAGAATCTTTGGTATGGCAGTTTTTTGATATAAGGCCAGATGGCAAAAAAATCTCAACAAAGTTTGTCATGTGTAAAGTTTGTCAAAAGGAGTTCACAAAGGATACCTCAGGCAGAGCTAGCTTGTGCTGCTGAACTAGAGATCTCTTGATGTGCTTCCACATCTTTTCAACCTGCCTGCTCAGGTACTTGCACAGGACAAGGTTGTGCAAGACCACAAATGACTCACTAAGCAAGAAGAACATATTCACTTCTCCAATTTATAGTTTTTTTCCAGATTTTTCAGACAGTTATTCTTTCCTGTGTATTCAATTTTCCTCCTACAAAAGACAAAATAACCAGAAAATTAAAACTTACATACTGGTCAATATTTAATAACAATGACTCATCATTATATTCTCTAAACATTTCTACATCTTTCACTCACAATCACATATTTAAAAGTGATATCTCCACTCAAGCATCTCATAGGGGTACACTAGGTGTATATTATGGTTTGTAAAAACACTGAGGGGCATATTCTCAAGGAGCCATCGCCGATTTATCGGCACTTTAGCGCCGCAAAAGTGGCGATAGACTTATTGCCCCATTCACAAGCTGGTGCAAACTGCCGACCGTCAGTTTTCCCGCGATAGCTGCCGCAAAACACATCGCCACGGATGAGAGCGACAACTAACGCTAATGATATGCAGAGTAGGCGTTCCCGTGCAAAAACACACGAAAACACCACTTCGCGATATTCCCAACGACCAGCCAGATCAGCGATGCGATCCGAAAACACGCGATAATGCGCGTTAGCAGCAGGGATACAACACCTGCCTCTTACTTGTGTGAAGCAGGACGACAACCTGCAGTATGAAAGGGAGCCCAGCCTAGAGCCACATCTGAAGACCAACAGATGCCATGGAGAGAATGAACATGCAGCCTGGAGACCCAAGAGGGACACAACACCCACCGCAACCACCCCCCGGACTCCCCCAGGTCATGAAGTCCAGTAGTCAACGGTAGTGGAAAAACAGAACTTTAATACAAATACATAAACAACAAGATGAAAAGCACAGCCAACGCGTACCATTCCCAACGGGGAACTTCACCAGGGCAACTTGTGGATCCAATAAACTGCAAATGCTGCGGGAACTCCCCAATACCATTCCATATCCCGAAATCAGTAGTCAGAAACCTGTTGGAGAAATGGTGACAATGGTCAAGCGTCCTCATAGTCACAAACTTAAACTGGTACAGTGTATTGCACTTGGACAAACCGGAATGCATACAGGTATGATGAATCCAGTCCAAATATACTGTAACAGAAGTCCGTGTGCTCGTAACCTCCGCAGGAAAGAAGAGGAAGGTTACGACCACACAAACATCTGTAACGGTCTCATCATGCAGGATTCATCATACCTGTAAACATCACGGTATGTGTCATCTTGATACCCCTGCACCTTCACTTCCCCCACGTTGTGCAAGAACAGCTGGAGACCATGCAAGGGAATCACGCCATAGCTGCCTTACCGCCCGTGTCGAGGGCAATTGACTGTACACATGTACCACTTGCACCCCCTGCCGACCCTGCACACAATTAACGCTACAGAAAGCACACGCATTCCATCAATGTGCAGGCGATAGTGGACCACCGGGGACAGTTCACCAATGTCGTCGCCAACTTCACAGGCAGTGTGCATGATACATACATCTTCCGACAGTCCATCATCAACCAGCGCTTCCAGGATGGCACCCATGGCAATGCACTGCTCATTGGTAAGTACTAACTGAACACACCACACACCTCAACTCCACAATCACACAACTCACAACTTTGGGAGAGCACACGTAACAAAATCACATACAATATGCCAAACAACATGCCCAACTACCGGACACGACAACACAAGTAACCGTGGTAACAGGGGCCAGACATGTAGACAAACCATCCACAAAGGCAGAGCCCTCTGCCACACAATTGCAGAATGTGGGGAGAGGTGGGAACCAAGAATGTGCGAAGAAGGCAAGTGACCCAGCACAAAGAAAGGACACAATGCCAAGTGTTGCGGAGATGTGCTGGACATACTGCAGTATGCAGAGCACAGACATGTCCATGTGGACATCTACTGCTGGCGTTTGCAGTGTAGTGGACAGTGGACACAAACAGGTTACCCCAGGCAGTGTGGAAGCCCTTGGACATGTAGCCATGTGGTCCCCCCCTGCAAGCCTGAGCGGAGCGGCCTTAACCGGCGTATGTCGCAAATGAATACCCCGGGGCCCTGGGCGTGGTCCAGTTCCAGGATGGCCACCACAGTAACTACAGCGTGTGTCTCTGTGTCCGCCATATTGTGACCATAGGCCTACACACATGTGCCCGACCACAATCAACGGCCGCATTCACACTGGAGACGGGGTGACTACGTCCCAAGCCAACCCGCGCACATCTCGTCAGTGCATGCAGGGCCGTGTCTGCCAGGGCGGCGCCCCCCACCCAGCCACGAAGCCGCCACCGTGACCGGTGGTGCCTGCGCGATCCTGTGCGCCTGCTGCACTCCAGCCCTGGTCCCCAGACTGGTCCACCGCCCAGCGATGACTGCCCGCCCCTGCGCACCCAGGCCTCAATGCTCACCGGCCGCCACCTGCGTGTCTCCAAGAGGGCCCTCCACATGCCGGTGCAACCTCCTCAGCCGATGGCTGGATCCAGTGCCACAGGCCCCCAGCGCACCCTGCGGCACCGCACCGCGGAGTCATGTGTGTGCTGACTGCTGCCTGCGCGTACACTGCGGTCCAGCAGGGCTCACAAATCAAATTGCGTCCTGATATGCTGGATGCCGTATCGAGGCCAACGCATCATCGCAGGCTGCACACCCGCTCAGCTCTTCAGGTGGACCTAACTCAGTGCAACGCAAGTCATCACCACGTGGTGGTAAGCCCGTGCCATACCCAGGCCATCGGGTGCCACCAACTCAGTGCAACGCAAGTCATCGCCACGTGGCGGTAGGCCCGTGCCGGACCCAGGCCATCGGGTGCCACCAACTCAGTGCAACGCAAGTCATCGCCACGTGGCGGTAGGCCGGTGCCGGACCCAGGCCATCGGGTGCCACCAACTCAGGGCAACGCAAGTCATGGTCCCTTTATGATTGTGTTCCGTGGATGCGGACGCCATCATGTCACCTCCGGCAGTGGGGGATGTGCTGTGGTGGGCCCCTTTTATTGGCAGGGTCACATGTCCCGTTACGCCTGTGCTGGATGGGTGTGGTGTGGGTGTAAACTAGCCCTCAGGTAGTGGCTGTGGCATGCTGACGACTAGACCAGTGACCAGCAGATCTCTACAGGGAAGACCTGGGACATGTAGCTGTGTCGTCACCCCCTGTGAGCGTAAGCGGAGTGGGCTGGGCTGGCGTATGCCAGTCCAGCGTAGGGGTGTGAACAATGAGCCCGGGGCCCTGGCCGTGGTTCAGTTCTGGCCTGGACAAGGAATTAACCAATGCCTGTGTCTCCGTTGTAGTGTCTGCGCCACCCGGAATGCAATCGGCAATGTTGCACCCTGTGACCCAAGCCCCACAACATGTGCAAAATGGACGTGAGGGGGAATCAGTGACCCTACATTCATCCATACTGTCATATTTGAAGGATCATAGACATGACACATCTGTGTGAATTTGAATGTTTTATTCACATCCAGTGGAGTGTTGCAGCTGGAGCAGTACAGGGCCATACACACCCCACTTGACATTGTTGCCCCGTGGAGGGCCAGCCAGAGTCCATTAGGGAAGGACAAGTTCATCAGACGAGGAAGAGTTCAGTCCGCAGTCTGATTGCTGTGTCATTGGTAACCAAACAGAATATGGCAGTCCATGTCGAGGTCCAAGGTGAGTGCCGCAGAGTGTATCGGGGGACAGTGGAAGGTGATGATGCAAAGGGCCGAACCAAGCTGAAACTGGCCACATGGCGAAGATGAATGCTACCTCTTCCTCATTACCACAACGTCAGTCTGATCCACATCATCGTCCTCTGATGTGTGATGTGCCTCACCTGTGGGTGTTGGTGTTTCGGCTGCAGCACTGTGTGGCACTGACATATCAGGGGCCGGAGGTGGATTGCCGGCCGCACTGTGTGTTAGTGACACATCAGGTGCCGGAGGTGGAATGTCTGCCGCACTGTGGGGCACTGACACATCAGGGGGCGCGGATGTGGATGGTGTAGGAGCAGCAGCATTCATCTGCGCCAGGCCATGTGGCAGCAATGCCATGATGAGGATCTGCAGGGCATGGTAGATCCCAGCCACATCTCGCTGATGTGCAGCCGTGGCAGCCATCCTTTCTGCCTCCATCCGCACCGAGTCCTCCATGAGCCTCCGCATGTGTCCCAACTCACGGCTGAGATTGCTGGAGCCACTCTGACTAGACAGGTGTTCTTGTCTCCGAGTCATGACTCCAGCGAGGTCAGCCATGGCGCGTTGGAGACCATGGAGCGGACTGTGGGTGTCTGTTAGGGACTGTAAGTGGTCCCTGATGGGACGTAGACACCCATGGATGGCATCAAGTTTGGCTGCCATGAGGTTGAACCCCACCCGCACCTGCTCAGCCATCTCCTTCTGGCCTTCCAACACACGGCGTTGAAATGCCATGTGTTGGTCGTGGGGATCCTGGGAGACAGCCGGGGTGGTGGGTGCTTCCTGCTGTGTGGTCTGTGCAGGGGGTGGGGTCTCCTCGATGCAGCTGGGCTGCCCTGCTCCTGGAGGTGGGGTGCCGAAGCTGTCCATGAGCTCTTGGATGGCGTCAGTATTGAAGGTGGGGAGGCCCTCCTCGTCATCAGTGAGGAGGTGTTCGGTCTGCTCTGCAGAAGGTGATGATTTTTCCTCTGCAATGTAAAGGGGAGATGCAGTTTAATAGTGAGTTTCATGTATGTTCACGCATTGGCCAAGTTTCCAAACAGACTGCATGACAATGTACATCGTGACTGTTTAGGAGGAGCTGCGTATTTGGAGCGGGACAGTGGACATTTGTGCACCATCAGGGATGTGGGGTTGTACTTGTCGATTTTCATGTCACAGTTTCCTGCTATGCCAAATGTGATTGGCCAGTTTCTACACACAAGCTGCAGCAGTTGTGTCCTCTGTTCTGTTGTGAAAGTGTTGCAGATTGTACCACATTGTTGTCAATGTTGATGTGCTCTGATTCTTGTGTGTGTGCTGCATTGTGGGAGAGTCGCCCCTGCAGCTCTGACTTTGCTTGGCCTTCTCCCTTTCAGGCGGTGTGCCTTTGACTTCTGTGCTTATGCAGTGCTGAGATGTTGCATACTTGGGTGAATTGGGCTCTTGGTGGGAGTTGGGACTCTTGGGCATGGTTTGTCCGCAGATGTCTTGTTGCCGTCAGGGGTTGTTTGTGCACGTGGATGTGTCAGTGTGTGACCTGCTCCTTTCCGGATGTGGACCACACTCAGCCACCTCGGTGTCGTGGCATGCAACATGTCATGATGAGTGACCTGCAGACATGCTCATCGTCATGCAGTGTCACTTGCATTGTCAGTGTGGCTCACGGATCCGCAGCTTTGCTGGGTTCAGCACATGTGCATGTGTTTGTTGTGAGATTGGTGATGTGTGGGGAGGGCCCCCTCTGGGCACATTGTGGATGGGGGACTACTTGCTGTTTCTATGTGTGCTGCAGTATGGCAAGGAGGAGATCAGGGACATGATCCTGAGTCATTGTGGTTGTGCAGTGTGCCATACTTCATTGTGCATGTGTGCCATTGTGCCCATCTCCCCCGTCCCCCCAGTCCCTGGTGGTTACTCACCCTGTTGCTGTTGTGTCAGGTCATGTTGAGCAGTGTCCGGTCCCCCGACTCCTGTCACCGTCTCCACACTGATGACTGTGGACACCATTTCCTCCATCTCATCCAGCTCCTCCTGTGGAGCAGGGCTCCCACCCCCAGTCTACATTGCTGCTTTGCGGATGTTTGCGAGTTTCTGCTTGGTTTTGAGCTTCACATAATTCCAGCGCCTCTTGACCTCGTCCATTGTCCTCCTCAGCACTCCGACTGCATTCACCTTGTGCACGATGGACTGCTATGTTCCATTTTTTGTTGCCAATGACACAGTGGAGGTGACGAACAGTTGTTGATGGTGTTCGACCACCTCCATTATCAGGATCCTGTTTTCCTGCGGACTGAACCGCGTCTTCCTCTTCTTCTCCTTGCCCTTCCCTGACCCCGAGGTCCCAGGCTGGTCCTCCGTGGGGCTTGTGGGGTTCGTGTTGTCCTCTGTACTTGCTCCGGCTGCCTCCATTGTGCTTCGCAGTTGTTATGTGGTTTTTTTTGCTGCTTTTATGGTGATTTTTCCCGCCTGACGTGGGAATTGCAAGCCTGGCGCTGCTTGTCGCAGATTTTTCTATTGCGGTTGGGCCCATCACAACTTTTTTCGCGTTCGGGTTTCCTTTTTTATCGCCGTCACGGTAGTTGTATCGCGGACATTTGAGGCGTTATTGGGAAACTATTGCATGTTACCACCGTGTTGTGAATACGACCTTGACACGGGGTTATTTCCCCGCGATAGACAGCGATATGAAAAATTGCGTTAGCCTATTTTGGCGATGTTTATCGCACGTTCTTATGAATATCCCCCTGGGGCTTGTATTAACAGATTGCAGATTCTTTGTTTTATAATTTAAGAAACACTATCTCTTTTACTTACAACTACATACAGATTGAACAGTTCATTTTTTAACACAACGTGTAATACTTGCAGATATCTCTCTACATTTTATTGTCTGCTTCTCAAAAGCTATATTTAGAAATCTACACATCTTGCTAATCGGAAAGAGGTCCCAAACTGGGGAGGTGAACTTTTTCAGTGGGCCACTGGTGCACTGCCAATGCCCCAATAACTGGGGGTAGGTGGATGTGTCGACAATTGCCTCTCTGCAGTGCGTACTTCGACCAAGGCAGTAGTGGTCGATGCCGGTCTCAGCGGAGGGCTTACAAATATGGAAGCTGGCTGTAGTACAGTGCTTTATCCCTCGGAGCAGGTTGAATAGGAGGAGTAATGGCGGTGTCCTCTGAGCCAGCATCTATGATAATGACTGGCTCGTCATCCTCATCCCCTTCCAGAATTGTAAGGCTTTCAGGAACTTTCCTTTTCCCTTGCCTCCCCTGGCATGTATCGGACTCAGCTGGGGTCCAATCCATGTCCTGTTCAACAGAAGAGTGAGCTTGGAAGAGATGTTGGAGTACCCTTCCTTTTTCTTGCTGGAGATCTGGAAGACAATGGTTCAAAAAGGTCGAGGTTCTTGTTCAGCTGGAAGATCAACCTCCTGTTCTGCTCCCATTTCAGGAAGATCTACTTTTGCTGGGTGCGGCTGTTGTCCACTTTGCTCAGTTTAGTGCGATGATTGTGTACTACATTGGTAAAGAGACGAATCCAAATCATACTCACTGTTCGTTGGCATTGCCATAATTGCAGTGGCTCCCTCGCTGAGAGACATGTGCTTGGGCTTAGGTTGGGGTGCTGCTGTTGATGTTGGAGTGTTGCTCCTTGCTTGCTGTCCAGAGGCTGATGCGGCAGGCTCACATATAACGAAAAAGGTTTTGGTCGGCACGCCAGTGGTGGAAACCTGCTTCTTCTTCTCTTCAATATCCACTTTCTTGGCATCACCTTTCTTTGGGAACATCTTGAAGCTGTCAGTTGGCAGTGGCACTTAGGTGCACAAGCGGAAGAGATTGCAGGACTCTTGTCATGTTTTGTGTGGCCACGCCACTTTGTACAATACTTCTGTCTGGCAGCTTTTGTGCGCCTAAAAGCAAACAAACAAGAAAAACATTTAGTGAAACATGGCATTGCTATAGGTTGAATTAGTACAGACAAAAACAATATAATTTAGTGTGGTTACTTACGTTACAATGCTAAATAATTAACAACAATAGTGTCTCCATTCTATAGTCAGACCACACCACCACTATAACATAATATTTAATTTTCAGTCAGGAGAACAACAACATACAGGCGTAACTGTTTGCTTAATGACATCTTAGGGAGACACCTGTGGCAGTCAGGGAGGTGCAGGGGAAAATGGAATAATCCTTAAAAAATTAATTCTGGTGTGCGCCTATGGCAGGCAAGGGAGTCCAGGGGGAAATGGAATAATCCTTAAAAAATTAATGCTGGAGTTTGCACTGTGCACCTATGGCAGGCAGGGGATCCAGGGAAAAATGTAATAATAATACTTAAAAAAGAATACTGATGTGTGGCTGTGTGAATATGGCAGGCAGGGGGTCCAGGAGTAATGATGACGATCCTTAAAAAATGAATGATGGTGTGTGGCAAGCACTCATGGCAGGCATGGGGTCCAGGGGTAAAATGGAATAATCCTTCAAAAATGAAAGCTGGTGTGTGCACCTATGGCAGGATCCAGGGAAAAATGGAATAATAACACTTACAAAATGACTACTGGTGTGCAGCTGTGTGAATACTGCAGGCAGGGGATCCAGGGGAAAATGAGTAATGATGAGAATACTTAAAAAAATTTATGCTGGGGCGTGGCTAAGTCGCACATGGAGTGAGACGTATTTGCCTGGGTCTCCGCTCCATGGCACTTGACTAAAGCTATCTTCACCGGTCACCGGGGTTGCTGTACTGCGCTTTGGGCCCCACACTGTTGCAGAGGGTACGAGGCTGCTCCCGGATGCCCATGGGGGCCCCTCCCTGGCTCGACGGCCCGGCTCCCCTAGCTGACTACCCGCCGGAGATTAGCGGCCGCCAGCTTGGGGGTGAAAATTTGGAGTGCGGACCCCGCTGGGTGGCATCTCACGACCCGGGGATCGCAGCGTCTGGAGCGGCAGTGTTGGGGCCCCGATCGAGGTGCCCTGGCCAGTGCGAGGTCCCCGGAACAGCTGGGCACACAGTCGAGCCCTGCAATCCTGCAGGCCTCCGGTGATGCACCGCCTTGGGCAGGCCGCGCTACGAGGACCGGACGAGCCGCGGACACTGCGAAGGAAGAGAGGTGGGTCCCCGAGTGAGCCTGCTCTCTGAGAACTGTTGAGCCAGGAAGGGGGCCCCCCGGGGGTGACCGATCGACCATTTGGAGGCCTGGTTTACTGGCGGTCCTGCCGGCGCCATCTAGGTTAACAGCACCACGCTGTATCCCTTCAACTCTGGTTAGACTACCTATGGGCTTTTGACCGGGGGCCCTTGAGCGACATTTCTGCCTTGCTGTGGGCCCGGCATTGAAGGCAATGGAGACTCAGCCTAATCACAATGTCGGATGAGCCCTTGTGGAGGTTCTGGTGGACTCGGACCCTCCGTCACCCTGCCGCTTGGACAGAGCGAGTAGTGAGGAAGGCTTGTGATTGCTGCGCCTGCGGCTGGGGGCGAACCGTGAACAGAACAGTCTCCCTGCGGAGTAGCCACCGTTGCCTCTCTATCTCCTGGGGTGTGCTTTGGGGGCTCGGGTGGGACCCGGCGGACTCCCCTCCTAGCACTCTCTGAGCCCTGTGTTGGTATTTGGATCTGAACTGGACCCTGAGGCGGGTAGAGGACAATTATAACAAGCCTCGTTAACAGCAAGGGCCATCTGCCAATACTAGAGGCTCTGGAGCTCACTTGGAGAATTTATGGACTTTTGATACTTCTACAGTCGCTAGACTTGTGGGATCTCCATGTTGATCTGTGCAGTTGGTGCTTGCCCCCCTTGAGGCCCCTGACCAGAGATTTTACTGGGGGTGGGGAGAGCTTGACGACGCCTCTCTGGAGTCCCCCTTCTGGCACCTACACCCCGCATTAGGTCCTTGTGGGCGCAGGATCAGTGTGGAACATCTGCGTTCTCAGCGGTGCTCTGAAGAGACTCCCTTATTCTACCTGCTAGGCTCCGAGGCAGCATACACCGTTTGATGGAGTTGAATAAAAGGGGATCTACCTTTGGTTGAGCTTGAGGGAGTGTGGTTGGCTTGGCGGCTCTCCACATACCCTTCCTGCTGACTACCTATTTCTGGGGGGGGCAGACCTACTGCGTTGGCCCCGCACTCTCTGGGAACACACTCTTCAAATAGTTGTTACATCAATATCCCTCATACTCGAGCCATGCCCCCCAAGAATAAAGCCAACAAAGACCCGGACTCGGCCTTGTCCAGAGACAATCCGGTAACAACTCTATGGTCTAAAACCAGTACGCAGACACAGGACGCCCCTACACCTTCGGCACCTGCTCCAGACCGAGCAGGACCGGGTGTGCCAATTACGCAGGCCTTCATGACGTCCTTCCTCCAAGAGATCAAAGATTAAATTGGCTCCCTCAGACAAAATTTCAAAGCTGGCCTTCAAGACATCCGGAGGGAGGTCACGGAGATAGGCGAAAGGGTGGACGACCTCGAACGCACAATGGATGCTAGATCCGAGGATCACGAGAGCTTGTGGAAAAGGATGGCGGAGCTCGAGGACCAAAACATCAGCCTGCAGTTGAAGCAAGAAGACTTAGAAAATCGCAGTAGGTGAAATAACCTACGTATTAGGGGTGTTCCACTGGGAGCAGAGGGCAAGGACATCATGGCCTATATGGCAGACCTCCTGCAGGCGATTCGTGAGGGAGAGGAGGCGTCTCCCCCTATGCTGGACAGAGCTCATCGTGTGCAAGGTCCTCGCAATAGACCTGATTTTATTCCAGACATCCTTACAAGGCTACACTTCTTTGCCGATAAGGAGGCTATCTTGAGAAAGACTCAGGGGGCCAAGGACATCTCCTACAATGGCCTATCGATTCAGATCTTCCAAGACTTGGCTACGGCTACTCTGCGAAGGCGAAAAGAATTTAAAGTAGTTACAGACAAGTTCCGAGACCTTAATATTAAGTATCAATGGGGCCACCCCTTTGCCTTGTCGGTCACCTGGGAAGGGAAGCGACGAGCTCTCGGATCGCTGACGGAAGTGAACAGCTCTTACAACTCCCGATTGAACTGGAGGATGCAGACCCCCCTGCTCATCGGGGGCACCCCGGGGGGGCCATATGCCCAGAATGGTCCATGGTCGGGCCACTTAAGCACAGACGACGTATCCAGGAGCGAGACTCTTCCCAGGCCAAACAGGAAATCATTAGCCACATCAGGGCCTTGAGTGACTCTTCTCTGCCGTCTCGTTCGCCGGCCCACACGGACTAGTGTGGACATATTTCATTTATTTCCCTGGATGCCTCGGTGCCGCTTGTGGTACCAGGACTTTGGTCGCTCCGATTGTATCTTCTTCCCTAATTGACTCTGCTCAGCTGATATCTGGGCGAAGAACGCCACACGATGGTATTACAAGTCCCTCTCAAGAAATGCATTCACTAATGGGAAGATCCGCTGGGCAATGACAATCCTGGAGTCGTCTCTGGCCGAATCGACAGCGCCCCGGTGATGGGAGGTCTCAATGCTTATCCTACACTTCTACAGGCCATTGGAGGCAGAGACCCACAAGATACTTTGCGCTTGCCGGCCCCCCTCTCTTTCAGGGTTCTTTCGGAAAGTGACTTTTCCAGAACGGCCTGTCCTATGGACTATGGGCTGTTCCTAATGGACTCTGACGATGTTTGGCCCAGTTGGCCATGTGTTTTGGTGTTTTTTGTTTCTGTCTTATTCTATTCTTTCTTTTTCCTTCTCCTGCTGTGCTGCTGTTGGGGGGATGGGGACTGGCTTGCGGTGCTCTTGAGTCTTTGGGGTACTCTGGGGGTATCTAGCAAATATGGGGGCTTTGGAGCTGTTATGGAGTCTATCGCTGTGCTGTGGAGCGACTACGGGGAAGCTTCTGGGCCCGCACTGCTGGCCTAGACGTTGCTATGGGCGAGCTGACCGTTTAGTATGGATCTGACTAATCCCGTGAAACTCCTCTCTCTTAATGTAAAGGGGCTCAACTCTCCCAATAAAAGACGTCAAGTTTGGCGGTATCTACTTCAGCAAGATCCTGACATCATATTCCTTCAAGAGACCCACCTCCTTTCCTCTGACACTCGACTTAAGACTCACCCCAAGTATTCCTGGCAATTCTGGGCTTGTGCTCCTACTAAAACGGGTGGTGTGGCCATTCTCCTTAAAGCCGGATGGGGTGTTCAAAGTTCTAGGGCTACGAAAGACGAGAATGGGAGGTTTTTAAAAATCCAAATACCCTGGGGTAGGGGACGCCTGAACCTTGTGAACATATATGCTCCTAATCAGAACCAGGATACATACTTACGCTCCCACCTTCACGATCTCCTTCACTCAGTCACCACACTGATCATTATTGGGGGGGACTTTAACTTGGTATGGAATCCGGAATGGGATTGCACGGCGCCAGCCCTTCACCAGGCTGGAGCAATGTCGGCCACTCTAAAAAACGTTATTACTGACCTAGGATTAATCGACGCATGGCGGTACTTACATCCAGACTCTAAAGATTACTCCTTTTTTTCCCACGTGCATCGTTCATACTCCGTATCGACTACTACTTTCTTTCTTTACCATTATTACATACGCTAGCCACCGCTGAGATATCTGATATCTCTCTGTCAGACCATGCGCACTTATCGATATCTCTACAATCCCTTAGGCACCATACGGAGGCCATCCCCAAGTGGAGGCTCCCGCCCCAGGTTCTACGAGACCCTGTTGATATAGCTGACATCCGTAAGGAGATTGAGGCCTTTTTTGCGGTGAACGACCTCACGGACACCTCTGAAGCTACTAGGTGGGATGCCTTTAAAGCTACCATCCGTGGGGTTATCTCTACTATATCAATCACGAGAATCCGTGAATCCCGTCTTATTGAGAATACACTTGCCGCGAATATTAAAACATTAGAACGACGGGACCACCTTCAACCATCCCTTCGCAATAAATGTCTACTTGCAGAGGCATGGGGTCAACTACGATTACATCGCACTAACAAGGCAGAGAGTCTTCTGCTTGCCCTTAAACATAAATTTTTACGTGGGTGGGGACAAGGTGGGGACATGTCTCGCGCGGCGGCTTCAGGCTAGGAACACAAGGGCACATATAGCCAAACTCAAACGCCCGGATGGTACATGGGCACGGTTCTCTCTGATTTTTATGGGGCACGTTACGCATATGCCCCCTGCCCCCCTGAAGCAATCGCGGAATTTTTGGACTCTTGCCCTTGGGATACTATTAGTGCCCATCACAAGGGTCTGATGGAGGAACCCATCTCGCAGGAGGAAATAGCAAAAGCTCTGAAGCAGCTCCCAGTGGGGAAAACCCGGGACCCGATGGCCTACTAGTGGCCTTCTTTTGGGTCTTTTATCCGCAACTGCGAGAACATTTACTACACCTTTTTAACAGTTTTACAGAGGTTTCAGGTCTTACTCTGACCATGTCGGAAGCAGAGATTGTTCTTGTTCCCAAACCTGGAAAAGACTACTCTTTCCCTCACTCATACCGCCCTATAGCTCTCTTAAATACTGACGCTAAGATCTACACTAAGATCTTGGCGAATCGGCTGGAACTTCACCTTCCGGGTCTGATTGATCCTGATCAGGTCAGGTTTATCCATCAACGGCAGGGAGCGGACAACATACACCAAATTGCCCATATAGTGGAAAAGGCACAGATCAGAGGTAAACCGGCTTGTCTGGTGTCCCTAGACGCTGAGAAAGCCTTCGATCGGGTGGACTGGCGCTTTCTTCAGGAGGTACTGCAGAGGGTGGGCTTGGGCCCTGTGATGATCTCTAGGTTGATGGCCTCTTATACACATCCCACTACCCGCATCCGGTTTAATGGACGTCTCACCTCTCCCATCCCGATTCACCGCGGTACCAGACAGGGATGCCCTTTGTCCCCTCTGCTATTTGCCCTCGTGGTGGAAGCCCTTGCCATCGCTATTCGAAGTAATCCCGAGATCCGTGGTATCCCTTTTGGGGGATATGATCACAAGGTTTCCCTCTTCGCGATGATCTCTTGCTTTCTCTCTCCTCCCCGTCTTCCTCTCTTCCAGCTTTAGCCACGCTCTTGCGGCCTTTCGAGATAGCTTCGGGATTCCGGATTAATCTTGCTAAATCTCATGCCCTCAATCTTACCCTATCAGCCTCGGAGGTTCAGGACCTAGAAGGTTTACTCCCTCTTCAGTGGTCAGACAACTCGATTAGATACCTGGGGTTAGATTTGACCCGCTTGCTTTCCTCCTGGACATCGACTAACTGGCCTAAATATAGGGGGGGCGATATGGGAGGAATTATGTAGATGGAAAGGTCTCCCTCTTGCATGGCTGGGACGTATTAACGCTATAAAAATGTCACTTCTTCCAAAGATTTTATATTTATTTCAATCCCTTCCCACCCTGATACCTCAGGCTGACATCCTTTCACTCCAATGTGACTTTACCTCTTTCATATGGGGCGGTCGTGCCTGCGTTTTTCTAATAAGATTCTGATGTTGCCTCGGGACCGAGGTGGTCTTGCATGCCCCAATCTCTTGGAATACTATTGGGCCTGTCACCTTTGGTATATATCAGAAAGGGTGGTCCGCGAGAGTGAGAAACATTGGTTCCATATGGACCGGGCGGTTTCCTGTAGGCCCTTGTGGAATTTGGCTTGGCTCTCTCGTGGAGCTCGGCCCCGTAGTGCATACATTGCTACCCCTACTAAAACTGTTCTGGAGATCTGGGATAAATTGGCGGTCTCTTGTGGTCTGACTACTTTCCCTTCCCCTATCACCCCTATTGTGCGTAATCCCATGTTCCCCCCGCACTGCAACCTTGGGCGTTTGGCGCGTGGTCTGATGGTGAATGGCGTGTCATTCAAGTCATGTTTCAAGGCGACAAATTCCTCTCTTTCGATCAATGCAAACGGTCCTTCCATCTTACGGAGGGTGCTCGGATGCAATACTATCAGTTCCGGCATTGGTTGCTCACTCCGGCCTATGCCCAAGGAGCCACTAGAAAGCTCACAGCCTTTGAAACTCTAGTGCGCCAATTTGCTGGGTCGAGGGGACTGATCTCTCGCACTTACACTGTCTTGCAACACTCACATCAACCCCTACCTCACACCTACCAAAAACAATGGAATTCAGACTTAGGGGAAGACATAGCTCCAGAAAGTTGGACCTGGTTATGGCAGGATATCCCGAAAATATATCATAGCATACTGCAACGCAAATCAGCGTACAAGCTTATGTCGCGTTGGTACTTCACCCCGGTCCGTCTACACCAGATGCTACCAAATTTTCCCCAACTTGTTAGAGATGTCAGGTTGACAGAGGGGACTTTCTCCATATCTGGTGGTCTTGCCCAAGCCTTGAAATGTTTTGGAAAGAGATTCTCAGCCATATAAAAGATGTAGTGGGTTTCCCTATCCCCTCCTCCCGATGATTACCCTACTAGGCATAAGACCCCCGACATTGACTGCTATGAAGTATACAGACTGGAGTATGGTACTACAGATGCTGGGAGCAGCCAGATAATCCATAGCTTTATTTTGGAAGAAACCCCCCCCACCCCCGGTGGCCACTTGGTTCCTCCGTTTGTGGCACGTTCTAGCCCTTGAATCGCTCACTTCACGTCTCAACCACGCAGTTGCCAAATTCACCCGTGTTTGGCAACCACTAATACGTCACCTTTCTAAGATGGAGCACTCTCTATTGGTTCCCCCTAGACTACGAGCTCTGAAACTGTTTGATGACTCTCTCGAACCTTATGTGAGGGGCCGACGGCAGGATCCCTCTGAACCACCATCCCTGTAGGAGAGGCCTTACCTCTTCCTCTATGCCAGGACCTTTGATCCCCTCCAACTACAGGTTATTCTTAATGCACCTTCCCCTGCTCCCTCGCTTGGTTGAGTGGTTTGATTCTCTCTTCTTTCTCTCCCTTTTTCCTTTTTTCTCTCCTGTTGTTCAATGTGGGCGATGGGCCCCTGAAGTCGCTCAGTTTGGAATATCAGTTTGTTTAGCGTATGAACCAGGTGAGCAGGGTATGCTGTATGTTGCTTTGTATAAATCACCTAATGATGTTGGCAAAGACAAGCCTCCGTAAGTCTTTAACGATGTCAGATGTCTCCCCTTGGTCTCTACTGAAATGAGAGAAATAGCATGTAACCTTAGGAGGGTCAGTATCATATTGCTTTGCTTTTTGCTTTATTTTTTATGGGTTAGGGGGAGAATGTACTGACCCCATTTTTTTTTTCTTCCGTTTTACTCAAAATGTCTGGCATCCAAATTGAGTGATGATGTTCTTTTCATGCCTTTTTGATGGGGTTACATTGTCTCCACTTGTATGTTATTTTTTCAATAAACAGACTTGAAACAAAAAATGAATGCTGGTGTGTGGCAAGCACCTTTGGCCGGGAGGGGGTGGATAGATGGAGGAAAAATTTAAACAAATATATATATATATATTTTTTATGTTTTTAAAAAGGGAGAAAAAATTAAAACTGACAATACAAATAATGAAAATAGATGAAAAACAAATAAATGGCTGGTGTACTAGGGGACTATGACAAATACATTGGGGAGGCAAGGAGGTGCAGGAGAAAAAATGCAAAAAATGCATATTATATAGAACACTGTTTATAATGTACATATAGACAATGATATTAAACTGATATCAGGGAAAAGTTGAAAAAAATTACAAAAACAAAGTTATAGCCCTCTCCTATCAAACTCTCTAGAAAAATGGTTTAAAAAATAGAAAAAGGGTGACTGCACAAAATGGCCGCCTGGTCACGTGGTCAAACAACAATAGCAAGCAAAGAGGCATGGTCACAACAAAGAACACATGCAGGCCTTTGTCAAAAGCACACTGGCTGGCTTGGAACACAAAATGGTCATCGGCCACATAGTCAAACAACAACAGCAGGCAAGGAGGCTTGGCCCCAACAATGTGCACATGCAGAACTATGGTAAAAGCACCCTGGCTGACTGGTTACACAAAATGGCCATGACCACATGGTCAAACAGCAACAGCAAGCAAGGAGCTTGGCCACAACAAAGAACACATGCAGGCCTATAGACACTGATATACAAAATGGCCCCCAGCCACATGGCATGGAGAATACGACAAATGGTTGCCTACGGCAAGCACACACACACTGGTGGACAAAGGAGGCATGGTAACACTGAAGAAAACACTGCCATTAATTCAGCAGTGCCAAACACGAAAATTAAGTGACCTATACAAATTTTACAACAAAACACATCCTCCCAAGGGATCAAATATTACCCCGCCAAAATGCACTTTTTTCAGGGAAAAAACATGAAATACAAAAAATAAACCCCAGATTTTTTATCTAATCCAATGCCATCCTCACCCTAAAACAAAATATACTACAGAAACAGTAATTCATGTATCCATGGCTAGTACTGGGTCTACTAGCTGGAGGGTCCATGAGCAGACTAGGCCACATAGTCAACTAAATGAATAGTGCAAATTTAACAAACAGGGAGAAAATTTACTGAACTGTGCAACCTTTTTCCTTTACAAACTGAGACTTCCGGCCATCCACCACAATAAAATTTAAAAATAGAATAGAAGGACAAATAAATACTGGTGCATGCCCTTGAACAAACAAACAACACCTTTATGCAAAAGTTTTTTAACTTACTTGTGATATCATAAAAACAAAGCCCTTAAATCCGATTGTATACATGCAGCAGACACATATAGTGATCCTTCACTTCGAAATACAAATGAAAAGTGACCAGGAGATGGGCGAGGCACTGGGAGGAGCCTGCTGGACAGAAATAGGAAATTAGACTCTCAGGCACTTCCTTCTTATTGAAAAAAAATGTAAAATAAAAAAAGGCTTGTCGCACTAAAAAACAACCTGAATGGTCTGTTGGAGTAGAATAGTAAGTCAAAAACGTCTTTTTGTGTAGATTTAGCTGCTTCTCTAGTAAAGAGTCTAGTCGAGGTGCAGCCGCGGTTGCTCACACTCACCAGCATCACAAAAATGGTGCCGGAAGGTGCCATAGCGAATGGAAGCTGCACTAGTGGGCAGGAAATCTTGTGAGTGACCGACAAGTCTAGTCACACCCACCAGCATGCGCCAAAACAAGTCTCGCATGAGCAAAAGGAAATAAATTCCACCACGTGATGTCAGAAATAATGTCATAGAACATGTCATGAATGATGTTGTATGTGAATTCATAAGCAGTGCATGATGGGGCGCAAGTTATAGTTAGTGCTGCTAACTGTAACTGGTGAATTTCTGTGTTTTTGTTAGTTGAAAATGAATTTCAAAGGTTTTTTTTAAAGTATGTCGTGTAAACTTTACAAGAAGTAGTTCAGACTAGGGGAGCAGAAACAAACAGTATATTATGAGTACCACAGGCATGTGGAGGCACCTCAGATCTGTGCATCCATAAAGGCTTGCTCAGGCAGAGTTAACTTGTGCTGCAGAGCTAGACAATTCTTCAGGGGCTTCCACATCATTTGCACCTGGAGATGATACTGTGCCTGTGAGGGTACTAAGTGCAGAAGCAGACAAAAGCCCTGCTGATCCGCATAAAGCAGATCATTTTTTCATCAGAGGCAAGCAGGTCTGCACAGGACAACCTTGTCTAAGATCACAAATGCACCCCCCCAGGTAGTAGTTTGTTTTTAGCAGTTATTTTTCCAGTTTTCTCATTTTTGTTTTTAAAGAGATGCTGTTTTCCCCTCCCAAGATGTATGTTTTAGTTCTACTCTATTATAACATTTAAAAAGACAAAATATGTTTTAAAACATTTGAAAACACAAAGAAATGTAAAGTTGTTACAAAATGTTAACAAAAACCCCTCTTTTAGGAGTTACCCTATAGTTTAATTAACTATGTTGTTTGAAGTATGTGTCCCTTTTTCTATTCTTAAAAACTCTAGCGAGAGTCTCATGAGAGCCAGATAGACAATCCCTCGCATGCAGTCCAAGAGGGCAGTGCTGCCTGCCTTACTCTTGCGGGCCCCTCTCGAGACTGTACCAAAATTCGAAAATCTCTCAATGAAAATGTTCATATTGTTTATCCAGTAACTGTGCACCATACAAACAGCAGTTGGTTATAACCTAACTTACTTTTATAACTGCCACAGTTCTACCAATTGCTTTTATAATTTTGCCACCATCCCATTTTTTCTCTCCTCATAGAACTCGATCTTACTCCTGGAGCTTACTCATTGTGCTGAGCACTCCTCTTGATATCCATAGTGCATTATGGTTCGCTTCTGGGTTCTGGTACACAGCTTTATCCATGGGCTAGAAAATATGCCATTAATTGAGGTGTTGACATAAATCTTGGATTTTCAAACTTAGACATAACTTCGATTGATTATAGAGGTAGGAAGTGGCATCAATTTTTACCAATGGTTGAGAGCTTATTGGATTGTGAGCACCCAGATCTGATGATAGTGCACTGTGGAGGCAATGACTTAGGTATAATCAAACGGGTTGTGCTTGAACTCCAAATGAAGGAGCCACTTTCACAATTGATGTCTCTCCTTCCTCACACTGCTTTTGTATATTCTAATATATGTCAAAGGCAAAAATGGCAATGGTCAAAAGAGTTTTGTCCTAAGATTGAGAAATCCTGGAAACATGTCAATAAAACAGTTTCTGCATTTCTTCGTGACCATGGCATGGGCTCTATATATCATAACAATATCTGATTTGATATTCCAGGTGTCTATAGGCAGGATGAGGTGCACTTCACTGCAGAAGGGAACAGGATCTTCCTTAATAGCATCAAGGAATGCATCCAGTTCTTTGTGTAACTGAACACTACACACTATAAACACAAAGGCTTTTGTCAGTACCACCTTATGGTGTGCAGACAGAATATCGAGTTGGAAATGTCGACCTACAGAAATATCGAGTCCTAAATATGGTGAGTCAGAAATCTCGACAGCAAGAATATCGTGGTCAAGAATATCGATTTTAAGGTAAGAAATAGCGTTTTTAAAAATATAGAAGTCATTAATATTGTTTGCAAAAATATAGTTGTTTAAAATATCGAATTTTTAATTAGTGTTATGTATTTTAGTATATATTTTAAATGCATGTGATGTATTTTTTTGTATAAGAATTGTTTATGTTTTTTAATATATGTGGTAAACTTTTAGTAGTTATCAATTTTATTTTAATTACATTTGGCGTTTTTTAGTTAAGTAGCGGGTTGTGGGTTTATAGGGGAATAGGGTGGGAAGTAATTTAATTATAATAAATTAATTAATATTTTGTATTTATTAATATTTATTTAATTGAGATTTTATAATGTTAATTGTAATTTATTCTTGATTAATTATTAATTGGTTGTTAATTAATATTAATTAATTAATTGCTAATTAATTATGGTAATTGTGTAATTTTTTAGGTGCGGCTTGTGGGGTTTATAGGGGTAAATGGTGAGAAGTCATTTATTTTTCATTTATTAATAATAAGTTGTTAATTAGTATTAATTAATTAATTGAAAATTAAATATGAAAATTGTGTAATTAATTTTAGGTGTGGTTTGTGGGGTTTATAGGGGTAATGGGTGGGAAGTAATATAGTTTTGATTAATTAATAATTTGTTGTTAATTGATATTAATTAATTAATTGAAAATTAATTATGGAAATTGTGTCATTAATTTTAGGTGAGGGTTGTGGGGTTTATGGGGTAAAGGGTGGGAAGTAATTTATGTTTAATTAAATAATAATTCATATTTAATAAATATTAATTAACTAATTGTAAATGAATTATGGAAATTGTGCAATTAATTTTAGATGAGTGTTGTAGGGTTTATAGGGGTAAAGGGCCGGAAGTAATTTATGTTTCATTAATTAATAATTAGCTCATAATTAATTAATTAATTGAAAATTAAATATAGAAATTGTGTAATTAATTTTAGGTGTGGGTTGTGGGGTTTATAGGGGTAAAGGGTGGGAAGTACTTTATGTCTAATTAATTAATAATGAGTTGATCATTAATATTAATTCATTAATTGATATTTAATTAGGGTAATTGTTTATTTTTTTGTGTGTGGGTTTTACTTTTATAGGGGTAAAGGGTGGGGAGTAAATTCATTTTACTTACTTTTTAATTAGTTGTTACTACTAGTTTTTTAATTGAAAATAAGTTTTATTGTGTAATTAATTTTTTACAGTTTAATTTTAGCTGTGGTTTGTGGGGATTATAGGGGGTAAAGTGTGGGAAGTTTATTATTTTTAATTTGTTTTTTAATTAACAATATTTCTTTAATTGGTAATTAATTATGTTAATTATGTAAGTACATTTTTTTATTTAGATGTGCGTTGTCAATTGTGTGGTGTTATAGGGTAGGAAATAAAAAAAGTAAATTTATGTAATAATGTTTTTTTAAATAATTTCTAATTAAAAATATTTATTTGTTTGACATTTTTTTTTCTTTTTTTAATATAATATCTGTAGGTATGTGTCATATGCATTGTACATGATAATATGTTTTTATTTAATTTTTAACATTAAATATATTTGTATTTTAATTTTTAACATATTTATATCTTTTTTATTTATTTTGTTTTTTAAATATTTTTGTTGTTAATATTTTGTTTGTTTTTAATTGTGAACTGACTGGAGTGAGAATGTTACCCCTCCGCAATCCAACACTTTCCCTACTGTTGCAATGATTGGAGTTGGAATAGTAATTTTTACTCCTACGGTATCCAACACTTTCCCAAGTGTTGCACTCATTGGAGTGGGAATAGTAATTTTTATCCCTCCGCTATCCAACACTTTCCCTACTGTTACAATTGTTGGAGTGGGAATGGTAAATTTTATCTCTCCGCAATCCAACAATTTCTCTACTGTTGCACTCACTGGAGTGGGAATAGTAATTTTTGTACCCCTCCGCTATCCAACACTTTCTCTACTGTTGCACTCATTGGAGTGGTAATAGTAATTTATACCCCTCCGCTATCCAACACTTTCCATACTGTTACACTTATTGGAGTGGGAATAGTAATTTTTACCCCTCCGCTATCCAACACTTTCCCTATTGTTTCACTAACTGGAGTGGGAATAGTAATTTTTACCCCTCCGGTATATAACACTTTCCCTACTGTTGCACTCACTGGGGTGGGAATAGTAATTTTTACCTTCCCGCTATCCAACACTTTCCCTATTGTTGCACTCACTGGAGTGGGAAAAGTAATTTTTACCTCTCCGCTATCTAACACTTTCTCTACTTTTGCACTGACTGGAGTGGGATAGTAAATTTTCTTCCTCCGCTATCCAACACTTTCCCTACTGTTACACTCACTGGAGTGGGAGTAGTAAGTTTTACCCTCCGCTAACCAAAACTTTCCCTATGGTTGCACTCACTGGAGTGGGAATAGTAATTTTTACCTTTCCGCCATCTAACACTTTCCCTACTGTTGCACTGGTTGGAGTGGGAATAGTAAATTTTCTTCCTCCGCTATCCAACACTTTCCCTACTGTTGCACTCACTGGAGTGGGAATAGTAAGTTTTACCCTCCGCTAACCAAAACTTTCCCTATGGTTGCACTCACTGGAGTGGGAATAGTAATTTTTATCCCTCCGCTATCTAACACTTTCCCTACTGTTGCACTGGTTGGAGTGGGAATAGTAAATGTCATTTCTCCGCTATCCAACACTTTCCCTACTGTTTCACTCACTGGAGTGGGAATAGTAAGTTTTACCCTCCGCTATCAAACACTTTCCCTACTGTTGCACTCATTGGAGTGGGAATAGTAATTTTTACCCGTCCACTATCCAACACTTTCGCTACTGTTACACTCACTGGAGTGGGAATAGCAATTTTTACCACTCTGCTATCTAACACTTTCCCTACTGTTGCACTCATTGGAGTGGGAATGGTAATTTTTACCCGTCCACTATCCAACACTTTCCCTATTGTTTCACTAACTGGAGTGGGAATAGTAATTTTTACCCCTCCGGTATATAACACTTTCCCTACTGTTGCACTCACTGGGGTGGGAATAGTAATTTTTACCTTCCCGCTATCCAACACTTTCCCTATTGTTGCACTCACTGGAGTGGGAATAGTAATTTTTACCTCTCCGCTATCTAACACTTTCTCTACTTTTGCACTGACTGGAGTGGGATAGTAAATTTTCTTCCTCCGCTATCCAACACTTTCCCTACTGTTACACTCACTGGAGTGGGAGTAGTAAGTTTTACCCCTCCGCTAACCAAAACTTTCCCTATGGTTGCACTCACTGGAGTGGGAATAGTAATTTTTACCTTTCCGCTATCTAACACTTTCCCTACTGTTGCACTGGTTGGAGTGGGAATAGTAAATTTTCTTCCTCCGCTATCCAACACTTTCCCTACTGTTGCACTCACTGGAGTGGGAATAGTAAGTTTTACCCCTCCGCTAACCAAAACTTTCCCTATGGTTGCACTCACTGGAGTGGGAATAGTAATTTTTATCCCTCCGCTATCTAACACTTTCCCTACTGTTGCACTGGTTGGAGTGGGAATAGTAAATGTCATTTCTCCGCTATCCAACACTTTCCCTACTGTTTCACTCACTGGAGTGGGAATAGTAAGTTTTACCCCGCCGCTATCAAACACTTTCCCTACTGTTGCACTCATTGGAGTGGGAATAGTAATTTTTACCCGTCCACTATCCAACACTTTCGCTACTGTTACACTCACTGGAGTGGGAATAGCAATTTTTACCACTCTGCTATCTAACACTTTCCCTACTGTTGCACTGACTGTAGTGGTAAATTTCAGTTTAAAGATTTTTAAACAGTTTAATGTTTTAATTTATAATAGAATGTTTTTTTAATAGATTTTATGGTATGGTATATGTATATATATATTCACTGAAAAAACCATAGGTGTCAGGGACGTTATAGTTAGAAATTAACATTTAAAAAACCTTTGAAATTCACTGAAAAAACCATAGGTTTCAGGGACGTTATAGTTAGAAATTAGTATTTAAAAACCTTAGAAATTCACTGAAAAAACCACAGGTTTCAGGGACGTTATAGTTAGTTGGACATTTCACTCGTACAAAACCAGAGAAATTCGGCCGTTATAGTTAGTTGAGCTAACTATAACTCGCGCCCCGGCAATGCACTGCCGATGAAGTCACATATTACATCATTCATGACATGGCCAGTGACATCACTGATGACATCACTGATGACATCTCAAACGACATCACTGATGACATCACTGATGACATCATCCAGTGACTGTGTGTTTCTGTAAAGTTTAAATATGTTTTATATATATATATATGCCAAGGTGTATTGAAGAATGAGTGTGTGTATAAGTGTCTGAATTGATGATTTAGTAGGTGCGTGACTGACTGTATAAGTGAGTGATTAAATGTGTCTTACTGAATGCATGGGTTGGTGACTAAACTGTGTGAATGTCTGTATCAGTCTGTCAGTTGGTGTGTAAGCGGCTGCATGGGTTGATGAGTAGCTACATGAGTGTCTATATGGGTTATTGATTGGTTGTCTGTGTATCTTTATGGGTGCCTGAGTGTCTGTGTGGGTGGGGGGGTATGTGACTCTGTGCATAGATGTGTGAGTGGGTGATTCACTGAGTGTATGGGCTCAAGAGTGCATCTGTGAAGGGCTGTATGGGTGGGTGAGTGTGTGTATAGGTGTGTTGGTGAGTGAAAGGATGTCTCAGTGGTACATATGTGAGTAACTACATATGTGAAAGGCAGAATATGTGAGTATTGGAGTATATAAATGACTATATGTGAGAGTGAGTGATTGTGAGAGTGGCTGTATGGATGAGTATATGCTTGTATCAGTGATTGTATAAGAGAGTAAGTATGTGTTAGTATCTGTATGAATAAGTGAGGTGGTGTGTGTATAACTGAATAGGTGAGTAAATGGGAGTGTGATTGATTCTTTGCATGACTGACTAGGTGTGTGAGTAACTCTATGGATGAGTGGCGGTGTGTCAGTGTCTGTATAGGTGTATGAGTGCATATGATAGTGCTGTATTGATGAGTGACTGCATGTATGAGTGTCTGTATGGGTGAATGAGTGGATGTGTGTGTAGACCTAGGGATCAGTGAGTGGGTATGTAGTAACTGGTATTGGTGTGTCTATGGTTTCAAAAACGGTAGTCTGTATTTTAGAGTGGGTGTATCAAAGGTTATATTAGGGTGTGAGGAGGTGCATCAGATTATCACGTGCCTGATGTCATCAGTGATGTCATTTGAGATGTCATCAGTGATGTCATCAGTGATGTCACTGGCCATGTCATGAATGATGTAATATGTGACATCATCAGCAGTGCATTATGGGGGCGCTCGTTATAGTTAGCTCAACTAACTATAACGGCCAAATTTCTCTGGTTTTGTACGAGTGAAATGTCCAACTAACTATAACATCCCTGAAACCTGTGGTTTTTTTCAGTGAATTTCTAAGGTTTTTTTAAATGCTAATTTCCAACTATTAAGTCCCTGAAATCTATGGTTTTTTCAGTGAATTTTCATAGGTTTTTTAAATGTTAATTTCTAACTATAACGTCCCTGAAACCTATGGTTTTTTCAGTGAATTTCAAAGGTTTTTTAAATGCTAATTTCTAACTATAACGTCCCTCAAACCAAAGGTTTTTTCAGTGAATTGCTAAGGTTTTTTAAATGCTAATTCCTAACTATAATGTCCCTGAAACCTAAATGCTAATTTCTAACTATGCCTACAGAGGTAGGACAAAGCGCAGAAAGAAGCAAGAGAAATGCAGAAAGAGGCAACAGAAGTCCAGAAAGACGAAGAAAGGTGCAGAAATAAGCAAGAGATATGCAGAAAGAACCAACAGAGGTGCAGAAAGAGGCCTTGTTGCAAAGTCATCCTGTGCCCCCAACTTTTTTGCTGACTGGTACTGGTGGTAACTGACTCTGAGTAACCAGGCCCGGAGCCAGTGCTATGCTGAAAGACACTTAGAATACAGTGAAAACACCTACATACACTAGGGTACACTATGGGTTGGGGTACCCCTGTGATTGGCACGACCTCCCCTGTAAGGCCCTAGTACATAATAGGGAAGGGGGATTAAAACTACCTTTAAATCAGAGGTGCAGAAGAGGCAAGAGAAGTGCAGAAAGAAGCAAGTGAAGTGCAGAAAGAGGCAACAGAGGTTCAGAAAGATGCAAGAGAGATGCAGAAACAAGCAAGAGAAGTACAGAAAGAGGCAAGAGAATTGCTGAAAGAAGCAACAGAGGTGTAGAAAGAAGCAAGAGAAGTGCAGAAAGAGGCAAGTGAGGTGCAGAAAGAAGCAAGAGCAATGCAGAATGAACCAACAGAGGTGCAAAAAGAGGCAAGAGGGCTGCAGAAAGAGGTAGGAGAGGTGCACAACGAGGCAAGAGGGGTACAGAAAAAGGCAGTAGGGGTGCAGAAAGAAGGAAGAGAAGTGCAGAAAGAAGCAACAGAGGTGCTGAAAGAGAGACAAAGGGTGCAGAAATAGGCAAGAGACGTGCAGAAAGAAGCAAGAGAGGTACAGAAAGAGGCAAGAGAGGTGCAGAAACAGGCAGGAAAGGTGCAGAAAGAGGGAACAGGGGTGCAGAAAGAGGCAAGAGAGGTGCGGAAAGAGGGGTGAGGGTGCAGAAAGAGGCAAGAGGTGTGCAGAAAGAAGCTAGTGAGGTGCAGAAAGAGGCAACAGAGGTGCAGAAAGATGCAAGAGAGGTGCAGAAAAAAGCAGAAGTGCGAAAGTGGCAAGAGAATTGCTGAAAGAAGCAACAGAGCTGTTGAAAGAAGCAAGAGAAGTGCAGAAAGAGGCAAGTGAGGTGCAGAAAGAGGCAAGAGAGGTGCAGAAAATGGCAAGAGAACTGCAGAAAGAGGCAAGAGGGATGCAAAAAAGAGTAGAAGGGTGCATAAAGAAGCAAGAGAGGTGCAGAAAGAAGCAAGAGAAGTGCAGAAAGAAGCAAAAGAGGTGCAGAAAGAGGGAAGATGAGTGCAGAAAGAGACAACAGGAGTGCAGAAAGAAGCAAGAGAGGTGCAGAAAGGCAAAAGAAGTGCAGAAAGAAGCAACAGATGTACAGACAGAGGCAAGAGAGGTGCAGAAAGAGGGAGGAGGGGTGCAAAAAGAGGCAAGATTGGTGCAGAAAGAAGCAAGCGAGGTGCGGAAAGAAGCAACAGTAGTGCATAAAGCAGCAACAGGGGTGCAGAAAGAGGTGAAAGGGGTGCAGAAAGAGGCAAGACAAGTGAAGAAAGAAGCAACAGAGGTGCAGAAGGAGGCAAAAGAACTGCAGAAAGGCAAGAGAGTTGCAGAAAGAAGCAACAGAGGTACAGAAAGAGGCAAGAGAGGTGCAGAAAGTGGGAGGAGGGGTGCAGAAAGAGTCAGGAGAGGTGCACAAAGAGGCAAAAGTGGTACAGAAAGAGGCAAGAGATGTGCAGAAAGAGGCAAGAGAGGTGCGGAAAGAGGCAAGAGGGGTGCAGAAAGAGGAGAGAGAAGTGCATAAAGAAGCAAAAGTAGTGCACAAAGAGGCAAGAGAACTGCAGAAAAAGGCAAGAGAGGTGCAGAAAGAGTCAGGAGAGGTGCAGAAAGAAGCAAGAGAAGTGCTGAAAGAGGCTCGAGGGGTGCAGAAAGATGCAAGAGAAGTGCAGAAAGAAGCAACAGATGTGCAGAAAGAGGCAAGAGAGGTACAGAAACAGGCAGGAAAAGTACAGAAAGAGGGAATAGGGGTGCAGAAAGAGGCAAGAGGGATACAGAAATTTGCAAAAGAGGTGCAGATAGAAGCAAGAGCAGTGCAGAAAGAACCAACAGAGGTGCAGAAAGAGGCAAGAGGGGTGCAGAAAGAGATAGGAGAAGTGCACAAAGAGGCAAGAAGGGTACAGAATGAGGCAAGAGGGGTACAGAAAGAAGGAAGAGAAGTGCAGAAAGACGCAACAGAGGTGCTGAAAGAGACAAGAAGGGTACAGAAAAAGGAAAGAGAAGTGCAGAAATAAGCAACAGAGATGCTGAAAGAGACAAGAAGGGTGTAAAAAGAGGGAAGAAGGGTACAGAAAGAGGCAAGAGGGGTACAGAAAGAAGCAAGTGAGCTGCAGAAAGAGGCAACAGAGATGCAGAAAGAGGCAAGAGAAGTGCAGAAAAAGAAAGAAATCTGCAGAAAGAAGCAACAGAAATGCAGAAAGAGGCAATAGAGGTGCAGAAAGAGGCAAGAGAGATGCAGAAAGAAGTAAGTGAGGAGCAGAAATAGGCAAGAGAGATGCAGAAAGAAGAGAGAGGTTCAGAAAGAGGCAAGAGAAGAGCAGAAAGTGGCAAGTGAGGTGCAGAAAGCGGCATAAGAGGTATAGAAAGAAGCAAGAGAAGTACAGAAAGAGGCATGTGAGGTGCAGAAAGAAGCAAGAGCAGTGCAGAAAGAACCAACAGAGGTGCAAAAAGAGGCAAGAGGGGTGCAGAAAGAGGTAGGAGAGGAGCACAAAGAGGCAAGAGTTACAGAAAGAGGCAGGAGGGGTGCAGAAAGAAGGAAGAGAATTGCTGAAAGAAGCAACAGAGGTGTATAAAGAAGCAAGAGAAGTGCAGAAAGAGGCAGGTGAGGTGCAGAAAGAAGCAAGAGCAGTGCAGAAAGAACCAACAGAGGTACAAAAAGAGGCAAGAGGGGTGCAGAAAAAGGTAGGAGAGGTGCACAAAGAGGCAAGAGAGGTACAGAAAGAGGCAAGAGGGGTGCAGAAAATGGCAAGAGAACAGCAGAAAGAGGCAAGAGGGGTGCAAAAAAGGGAAGAAGGGTGCAGAAAGAAGCAAGAGAGGTGCAGAAAGAGGCAAGAGAAGCATAGAAAGAAGCAAGAGAGGTGCAGAAATAGGGAAGACGAGTGCAGAAAGAGACAACAGGGATGCAGAAAGACACAACTGGGGTGCAGAAAGAAGCAAGAGAGGTGCAGAAAGAGGCAATAGAACTGCAGAAAGAAGCAACAGAGGTGCAGAATGAGGCAAGAGGGGTGCAGAAAGAGGAGAGAGAAGTGCAGAAAGAAGCAAAAGAGGTGCAGAAAGAGGCAAGAGGGGTGCAGAAAGAGGCAAGAGCAGTGCAGAAAGAACCAAGAGATTTGCAGAATGAGGCAAGAGACGTGCAGAAAGGGGCAATAGAAGTGCAGAAAAAGGAAGAGTGCAGAAAGAAGCAAGAGAAGTGCAGTAAGAGGCAAGTGAGGTGCAGAAGGAGGCAAGCGAACTGCAGAAAGAGGCAAGAGAGTTGCAGAAACAGGCAAAAGAGGTACAGAAAGAGGGAACAGGTGTGCAGACAGAGGCAAGAGAGTTGCAGAAAGAGGGAAGAGGGGTACAGAAAGAGGCAAGAGGGATGCAGAAATTTGCAACAGAGGTACAAAAAGAAGCAAGAGCAGTCCAGAAATAGGCACTAAAATTGCAGAAAGAAGCAAAAGAGGTGCAAAAAGAGGCAAGAGAACTGTAGAAAAAGGCAAGAGAGGTGCAGAAAGAGTCAGGAGAGGTGCACAAAGAGGCAAAAGGAGTAAAGAAAGAGGCAAGAGGGGTGTAGAAAGAAGGAAGAGAAGTGAAGAAAGAAGCAACAGAGGTGCTTAAAGAGACAAGAGAGGTACAGAAAGAGGCAAGATAAGTGCAGAAAGAAGCAACAGAGGTGCCGAAAGAGGCAAGAAAGGTGCACAAACAGGCAAGAAAGGTACAGAAAGAGGGAACAGGGGTGCAGAAAGAGGTAAGAGGGATACAGAAATGTGCACGAGAGGTGCAGAAAGAAGCAAGAGCAGTGCAGAAAGAGGCAAGAGAGGTGCAGAAAGAGGTAGGAGAGGTGCACAAACAGGCAATAGGGGTACAGAAAGAGGCAAGAGGGGTGCAGAAAGAAGGAAGAGAAGTGCAGAAAGAAGCAACAGAGATGCTGAAAGAGACAAGAAGGGTGCAGAAAGAGGGAAGAAGGGTGCAGAAAGAGGCAAGAGGGGTTCAGAAAGAAGCAACTGAGGTGCAGAAAGAGGCAACAGAGATGCAGAAAGAGTCAAGAGAGGTGCAGAAAGTAGAAGTGATTTGTAGAAAGAGGCAAGAGAAGTGCAGAAAAAGAAAGACATCTGCAGAAAGAAGCAACAGAAATGCAAAAAGAGGCGAGAGGCGCAGAAGGAAGCAAGAGTGGCTTGCACACCATTAGTACCAATTTAACACCCACATTTAGCAATACCACCACGCTGTAACACTTGTTGCTGCATTTTTGGTAACGTTTGAGCTAGAAACAAGCCTTTTTTTGTTCAAATCTGCAGATTAGGGAGCAGATGATGGATTATGTGGCTAATGCGGAAAATGTATAACTGTGCGGAAGTCAGTGCAGCCAAACAGTCGCATAATTCCAGTGGCCCTGCTCATACCTCTGACTAGGTCCACAAGTGCTCCTCAGTGATTCCTTCTTTTTTTGTCTCACTGAGTTCATAGTTGAGCTTCTATGGAAACGAGGAAGACTAAACCTGAGGTTACCACTCCACAACAAAGACTACCATACCACATAATCCCACTCTACATAATTCCTACACACTAAATACCACATACTTTCTATCCACATAATTTCACTGCACAACTTACCACATAATTCCACGACACACAACGTACATCCACTCCACTCCAACAGACATTAGTAAAAAACTTTTACATTTGCAACGCCAATAGCTCTAACTCTCGCAAATGCGAAACCTATTGCATTGCAAACACTTCTTTAACTAGTAGACGCGTTTGCAGAGTGGTGGAGAAAGGGTGCTGGGCCTCCGACCAGTGCTCAAGAATTCCGCTGCGTAGGACTTACAGGAGGTACCAGGAGGGCTTCTTGGGCCCCAAAGTCCCTCAGGAGTAAAGTGGACTTCATCCTCTAGCCCGTAGTCTGCTAGGAGACGCATTTGCAGAGTGGTGGAGAAAGGGGGGCGTGGCCTCCAAAGACGTCTTAGCAATCCCACTGTGTGGGACTTACTGAAGGTAACAGGAGGGGTAGTTGGCCCCCAAGGACAACCTTGTGGCCAACTACTCCTCCTATTACCTCCAGTAAGTCCCACACAGCAAGATTGCTAAGTTCTCATAGCAGGCCATGCCCCCTTTGCCCACCACTCTGCAAACGGGCTCCCTGGCGTGCTCTTGGATGGGGATTGAAGTCCCCTTCACTGCTGGGAGTCCTTAGGGGCCAACTAGCCTACCTCTTACCTCCAGTAAGCCCCACACAGTGGGATTGCTGCGAGGTGGACACAGGCCACGCCCCCTTTCTCCACCACTCTACAAACGCGCCTCCTGACACGTTCTAAGTTGGGGTATTAAGCCCCCTTCATTCCTGAGGGCCCCTGGAGGCCAACTAGCCCACCAGGTACCTCCAGTAAGCCCCACACAGCTGAATTGCTGAGAGTGGTCCGAGGCCACGCCCCCTTTTTACACCACTCTGCAAACGCGGCTCCTGGTGCACTGCTGCTCGGGTGATAAAGTCCACTTGTGTCCTGAGGTCCTCAGGACACAAGAGGACCTCCTCGCCCTACCAGCAGTGTGCCAAGAGGCGCGTTTGCAGAGTGGTGTAAAGCGGGGTGTGGCCTCAGACCACCTCTCTGCAATCCAGCTGTGTGGCGCTTACTGGAGGTACCTGGTGGGCTAGTTGGTCCCCAGGGACCCTCAGGAATTAAGGGGACTTAATGCCCCAATTCAGAACGCGCCAGGAGGCGTGTTTGCACAGTGGTGCATGGAGGGGGCGGAACCTTAGGGGAATGCCGGCTTTTGCTTTTTTGGAAGGGGGGCTGTGTGGCCCCTCCTTCTCATAATTATTTTTGGGCCCTGAGGACCCAATCCCCCAGGGCCTGAGCATTTTTTTGTGCTTTTTTTAATTTAAAAAAATGGGAAGGGGGCCGTGTGGCCCCCTTCCCCGAGCCACTATTGGCCCCGGGGACCCCATCCCCTGGGGCCTGGCCTCGTTTATTTTTTTTGTATTTCTTCTGGGAGGGGGGCCGCGTGGCCCCCCTCCCCATGGCGACTTTTGGCCCCGGGGACCCCATCCCCCGGGGCCTGGCCTCCTTTATTTATTTTTTAAAAAACATTTTTCCGGGAGGGGGACCATGTGGCCCCCCTCCGCTGGGCCAATTATGGCCCCGGGGACCCATCCCCCGGGGCCTGGCCAGCCTTGTTTTTTAAATATTTTTTTGGAGGGGGCCGCATGGCCCCCCTCCTGAGGCCACTTCTGGCCCCGTGGACCCCATCCCCGGGGGCCAGCTCTTAGCGTTGAGGACCGTGGGGGGAGACCCAATGCCCCCACGGTCCCAGCCGGCTCCCTGCCTCCTGCGGGAGCCGGCATTGCTTTCGAGCAAGGGGAGCTGCTGACATGCAGCTCCCCTTGCTCAAAAGCAATCCTGCTTTGCTTCGTTGAAGCAAGAGCAGGTTTCCTGCTGTCGCTTCAACGAAGCAAAGCAGAGTTTGCTATGGCAGGTCGGGAGACGTGCTCCCGCCCTGCCATAGCAAACAGCAATGTCCCGGGGTGGGCACTCCAGGACATTGCAGGAGCCGTCCCTCGGGGGTGGCAGTCCCCAGGGCCATAGAGGGCTCCAGGAGGGGGGCCGCGCGGCCCCCCTCCCAATGTTTGTAAAGCCCCGGGGAGGTGGTGGTCCCCGGGGCCAGGGGGTCCGCAACAGACCCCCATATGTAAATAAAGTTTGCCTCGGGGAGGTGGCGGTCCCCGGGGCTTGGGGGGGCCGCGAGGCACCCCGCACATAAATAAAGATTGCCCCGGGGAGGTGGCGGTCCCCAGGGCAGCATGGGGGGGCAGTAGCCCCCCTCACGCATTTATAAAATGAAGCCCCGGGGAGGTGGTGGTCCCCGGGGCTGCGGGGGGGCTGCGTGCCCTCGTGCATAAATAATAAAGCCCCAGGGAGGTGGCGGTTCCCGGGGCTGTGGGGGCCTCCGCAGGCCCCCGCTGCATAAAACGGCATTGCCCCGGGACCTGGCCCACCCGGGGGCTTTCAAAAACGAAGCGCGGTAGTCCGCACTTCGTTTCTTTTTTTTTTCGTCCGGATTCGCGAACCCAGCGCGAATTTGGCCGATTTAAAAAAAAAAAAATGCTTTTTTTGGGCCTGGGGGTCCTTGTGGGACCCCTTGAGCAGGCCTAGGGGGTCAGGGTGTTTCTACCCTGCCCCCTTTTCTTGTTTTTCACATTTTTTTCAACTGTTTTCTTGTGATTCGGTTACCGAATCACAAGATGGCTGCCAACACATTCTGCTTTGGAGTGTTGGCAGCCAATCAGAAGTCATCTCGTGCTCGGGAGGGTTCGCGAATCCTCGGTGCTCAGATTTCGATATTTTTATTTCTTGAATTTCTCTGTAACTACTGAATGGATTTACACCATTTAAAAAAAGGTCGCTTTCTGAACCAAGAGCTACCTTTTTGCCAAATTTGGTGTAATTCCGTTCAGCAGTTCGGGCTGTAGCCTTTTCCAAAATTTCCTATGGAAATTAACATGGAGAAAATGAGTTTTGGGACCCCCCTTTTTTCTCAGCCCCCGCTTGACGAATCACCCCGAAACTTTCAAGACAGGAGCTGACTGGAGCGGGCCATTAGGTTTAAAAATTTCGCGAAGATTCGTCAACCGGTGCCAAAGATATTGGCAAAAGAAAAAACACTTTTCCTATGGAAACTAGGGGGCCGATTCCGATTCGGGCCGGAAATTTCCCCGACCGAGCCGGACCCGGAGAGATTTCCGACCGAATCGGACCCTAGCAGCCCGACCGAACGAGTACGATGCGCACGTATGCTATCGGACTCGATTCGGTCGGACTCCCATTGAAGTCAATGGGAGCCAGTCATACGATGTGTACACGGGCTCCCATTGACTCAATGGGCACGACGCGAACAAGGGCGCCCCCTACAGCGTGTTCGCGTCGATGCGTGTCGCGCCATACATGCACGTGTAGGGGGACCCATGGGTCCCCCCTGTGTGTGACTCGCACGCCTGAGCTTCCAGGGGGGTCCGACACGGACCCCCAAAGTGCGGCTCCAACAGCTCCTTGGAGCCGGACTGCGCGAGTCGGTCGGAGCGGTCGAGGTGCGCATCGTACTTACCCGGCCGGGGAACGTCTCCATTGCGCGGTGCGAGTCGTCCCCGTGCGAGTCGGTCGGAGCGGTCGGGTCCTGCGAACGAGTCGGTCGGAGATTTCGCGAGCGCACGCATCGTACTCCGCCGCCCGGACGCACGTACGAATTGGTCGGGAAATAGGGCTCCGAATCGGATCCGGTTAAGCCGAATCCGATTCGGTGCCCTACCGGCCGAGATCGGAATCGACCCCTAGGTCTTAACTATAACTACCTACTGGCGACCGACAGTAGGTAATATATATATATATATATATATATTTGTAATTTTTATATAATTTTAAAATTATAAAATAAATTAAAATTAATAGTTTAATAATTGTTTTAAAGTATATATACATATATATATTATGTATGTGTGTTTAACTTTTTAATTAAGTTTATTTGTTATATTTGTTAAATGTATATTAAATCTACTTTATTTAAAACAAATTAATTTTATTATTTAATATATTTAATATTTATTATTTTATTTTAGATATATATAAAAATCGATATTTTGTACAACTATATTTTTAACATCGATATTTTTTTCCCGATATTTTTGTACTTACCTGTTTAAGTATAGGGAGTCAATATTTTTGGATTCTATATTTTTTAATCTATATTTTTTTACATCCATATTTTTGACATTGATATTTTGTCATTGAACCCTCTCAATCGTATGAGAACCCAAACGCCTTCACCACCCGTATATTTGTCCGACTCTTGCGAGAGTCTCGCAAGCTCAAACACTTAGCATATATCTCATGCAGAACAGTCCTGTACTCTTGAGTGTGGGTAGTAGAGCATGCAAACACATAAGCCTCTCTGCTGAGACCTCTCTCTTCAGACAGATTTTCTCTACCCCTATCTACTTTTTTTACGATCCTGCGAGAGTCTCGCGAGAGCGCAAATCTTTTTAAGGGATAGATCTTCACTCTTTTTGATTACAGAACTTATACTCTATATTTTCCACTACTAGGGTATAGGGAGAAAGTGGCCACTCCACTCAGAGCTTTCTAAAGTATAACAGCGGTGTGTAGTAGTTGCATCAAAGGTGACCAGTGTGTAGAGTAGAGTGTAAAGAGATACTGCCTCTCCACTCACATCTTTCACCAGACTCGACAGTATGCACAGTAGGGTGCAGAATGTGGTCACCTCACATGTAAGACCTCTGTATTGCATTGCAGGTATTAGAGGTACTGGCCTCTCCACTGAGAACTCTCCCCAGGGCAATAACCATCTATATTAGGATGTGGGAATAGATTTGACTGTACAATGACACCTCTCCCAAGAATGACACAGACACAGACCCTGTGAAGCTAAGGGTACGCTTTAAAGCGCTTTGCACTGCCTTTAAAGCCCTCAATGGAATTGGCCCCAACCATTTGAGGCAAAAATTTAAATGGTATGTCCCCGCAAGGAACCTTTGGTCCACAGGGGCGAAACTAGTCCTAGTTCCTCCGATTAAAAAGGCCAGCTGGGGGGGCAGAAGTTTCATCACCTGTGCCTCTAAGGCATGGAATGAGCTTCCACCCTATTTGAGGAACTCAGCAGATCTCCTTTCCTTTAGAAGGGGGCTGAAAACCTGGCTTTTCTCACAGTAAAATCTCTATCACTGACGACCAGCAGGTATGCTCAGCGCCAGGACACCCTTGGGTAACCGTGCGCTATATAAACTCAAATAACATAACATAACATAACATACGCAGTAGTGTACAGGGAAACATAGTCCACTGCACTAACACCTAGCTCCAGGACTGCTGACCACTCTTCCTAGAACAGGCATACACAGTACTGTCTGTAAAGGGAGTGGCCTGTCCGCTAATACATCTCCCAAGGGTGACCAGTGACAGTACTAGACTTTGAGAAAGACTTACCTCTCTGCTCATACCTCTTTCCATGTGACAGGTATACAAAGTAGGCTGTGGGGACAAACTGCCACTCTTGGCTGATAAGTCTGCTTAGTAGGATATAGAAAGGCACTGGGCCCCCTCCTGTGATCTGTCTCCTGGAAGATGAGTGTGCAAATTATGGTGGGAAAAGGGTCACAGCTCTCCCCAAGATGACAGGAGTACAAGTAAGGTGTGGGGAAGAAATTGCCTCTGTGCTAAGAAGTCTATCTTGCATAACAGCTATAGAGACTTGGGTATGGAGACACACCCCCCTCGTCAGGTCAGACATCTCCCCAGACTAACACATGTGCAAAGTAGTCTGTGGGTAGAGACTGCTCTTTATGGTGTTGTCTGTCTATAGTAGGGTAAAAAATGGAATAGCCTCTCTACTGAGAACTATTTCTTGGACAACTGGTGTACATATTTGAATGTGAGGATGCACTCATCTCTTCCTCAAACATCTCCCTATGAGGGCAGGCATGTTTAGTAGGGTGTAGATAGAGATAGAACTCAACCCTGAAACTTCTCTCCAGAGACACAGACACATACAGTAACATGTAAAAGAACTCTCCTCTCCACTATCACATCTGCACCAGCAGATAGCAGTCCGTTGTAGAGTATGAAGATGCACTGGCCTCTGTGCCAAGACCTCTCTCTTGTATGAGAGGTCTCTACACGACAGTGTGGACAAGAACTGGTCTCTCTACTGAGACCTCACTGTTGCATGACTAAGCAACATGCTAGGGTATTCAAGTAAATTACTTCTCCTTTACCAACTCTCTGTAGCGTAAAAAGGTGTGAATAGAACTGTACATATACATGCACTTCTGCACTCCCTGAAGATGGAACTGGCCATCTTAGTCAACATTACAATACTGTAATATTATTCAACTCTATAACAACTATTAAATAAACAAATCAGTAGTAACATTAAACTTTTTTATTACAACAACATAATTCAACAAAACAAAACTACAAGAACTATGTTAATACACTATTTCAACAACTTTAAAACAAACAAACAGCTTCAATAATGTATAGATTATGATGAGCAGCCTGGTGTAGTTGTAGCACCTCAGCCACCTCAGCCTCCCAAAGAAACTTTGGTATGGCAGTTTTTTGATATGAGGCCAGATGGCAAAAAAGTCTCAACAAAGTTTGTCATGTGTAAAGTTTGTTAAAAGGAGTTCACAAAGGATAACTCGGGCAGAGTTAGCTTGTGCTGCTGAACTAGAGATCTCTTGATGTGCTTCCACATCTTTTCAACCTGCCTGCTCAGGTACTTGCACAGGACAAGTTTGTGCAAGACCACAAATGACTCACTTAGCAAACGGAACATATTCACTTTTCCAATTTATAGTTTTTTCCAGATTTTTCAGACAGTTATTCTTTCCTGTGTGTTCAATTTTCCTCCTACAAAAGACAAAATAACCAGAAAATTAAAACTTACACACTGGTCAATATTTGATAACAATGACTCATCATTATATTCTCTAAACATTTCTACATCTTTCACTCTCAATCACATATTTAAAAGTTATGTCTCCACTCAAGCATCTCATAGGGGTACACTAGGTGTACATTATTGTTTGTAAAAACACTGAGGCTTGTAGTAACAGATTGCAGATTCTTTGTTTTATAATTTAAGAAACACTATCCGTTTTACTTACAACTACATACAGATTGAACAGTTCATTTTTTAACACAATGTGTAATACTTGCAGATATCTCTCTACATTCTATTGTCTGCTTCTCAAAGCTATATTTAGAAAGCTACACATCTACAAACAGCTTTGCACTAAGTAAACCTTGTGTAGAATACGTTTACTAACAGTAGTGCACTTACTGACATTTCTCAACAAAGTTCATAATATGTATAATTAAATACCTGAACTTGAAACTGTTTCTTAAATGCAGCTGAAGACACCAGTCCCTTTCAGCTCCAAATTAAGGGGGCCATTACGATGGCGGACGGACTTCAGTCTGTCCGCTATCGTTTCGGATTTTGGACCGGCCGCCTATGAGGTGGCCTCCCCACAATCCGAATTACGATGCGAACGCCACCACGACAGTCGCATCACCTATACTGTGCATTGTGGTGGGGTTGCGGTTAGCAGCCCCGCCGCAATGTGTAAAAAAAGGCAATTGCATATCCCTGCACTATGTGGCAGGCACCATGTGGTGCCTGCCACATGGCGCAGGGATATTTAGGGGGGCCCCATAGGTGTCCCCCAGTGCCCTTGCCCTAGTCCCAGGGATGAAGGGGGGCCCGCTACGGGCCCCAAATCTGTTTCCGCCTTCCTTTTCGTTGCAGGTTGACCGCCGCAAAATGACTGGTGGAAAGGGATATCATAATCCCAACGGCAGTGCCTGGCAGGCACTGCCGCTATGCTGGGCAATGTTGCTGCTCCGACAGGCGGTCGGAAAAGGACCGCCTGTCTGAACCGTGGCATTCGGTCTTTCCAACCGCCACGCTTCCCCAACGCTTCCCCCCGCCATCATAATGCGATTGCGATGGAGGAGGATTGCGATGGAGGAGGGCCCGCCACCGACAGGCTGTCGGTGGCGGGGTTTCCGCCATCGTAATCAGGCCCTAAGTCACATCTGCTGAGCACAACTCAAAGAGACTTCCTTCTCCTCCAAAGCACCATGGACAATCTGATCTATCTCTGCCTCTGCAGCCAATCACATCACAGCATTTCTTCAACCATGTAATAAGAATGTTAACTATTGGTTGACCTTAGCACTTTTTTTTTACTTCTCCCTATACGATCTTGCAAGACTCTTGTGGGAATGACAATCACCTTTTGGCAGGCCAATAGTTTTCCATGCGGGTCTTGTAAGAGTCTCATGTGATGTTATGAACCTCGTGCAGCAAGCTTCACTCCCTGAAGCATGCGTTCTACTCTCATGAAACTGTTGCAAGATCACAACAGTATGGTATGGAAATAGTAGTATATGAAAAGTACTAGCCTCCCCAATGACAACGCTCTCTTACATAATGGGTGTGCATATTAGGATGTGAAGAGGGACTGCCCTCCCCTTTCAAACCTCTCTCTCAAATGACGGGTTTGTGTAGCAGGGTGTGAGGTGGGACTGCTCTCTCGTTTTGAGACCTCTCTCTCAGATAACAGGTGTGTGTAGTAGGGTTTATGGGGCACAACTGGCCTCTCCTTTGAGACCACTCTCTCAGGTATCGGGTGTGCATAGTAGTGATCGGGGAGGGACTGTCCTCTTCTTTCACACCTCTCTCAGATGACGAGTGTGTGTAGTAGAGTGTATTGGAAGTAACAGGCCTCTCCTTTGAGAGCTCTCTCTCACGTGACAGGTGTCCATAGTAGGGTGTGTTGATAGACTGGCATCTCCTTCCAGACCTTTCTCTCAGATGGCAGGTGTGTGTAATAGGGTGTATTGGTAGTAACCGGCCTCTTCTTTGAGACCTCTCTTAAATGATGGGTCTGTGTAGTAGTGAGTGGGGAGGGACTGGCCTCTCCTTTTGAGACCTCTTTCTCACATAATGGGTGTGCGTAGTAGGGTGTGTGACTGACTGGCCCCTCCTTTCGCACCTGCTTTCAGATGAGGAGTGTGCCGAGTATTGAGTTGAAAGGGACTGCCCTCTCCTTTGAGACTTCCCTCTCTCACATGATGGGTGTTCCTTGTAGGGTGTATGGTAAGTGAAAGACTTCTACTTTGAGACCTCTCTCTCACGACGGGTGTGCATAGTAGTGACCCCATAGCTCCGCACAAGGCTCTGTGTCTAGTGTCTCTTGACACGGAATTATCAGGCTTGGAGTTTTTGGAACGGATAATTCTGGCCTGGAGACACTGAAACCTTAGGCGTATCACATCGGACAACTCGTAATGAGGGCCTCAATGGTGAGTTACATCATCAAATGACAGCCATAAAACAAAGATAGGTTGTGTAACCTTCAGAGTTTGTTTTCCAGCCCTGGATTCTTCATCCAGTCACTGAACAAAATCCAATAGTGAAAAGGGCTAATAAACTTGACTTAGCCCTTCTGCATTAGGGGGAGTGTTTCCAGTTATAGAGGCTCCGGGAGCCGTGCAGCTCCTAACTATGGGCATATCTTAAAGTGAAGGGAGGGAAAGTATGTTAATGCTTTACCTGGGCAGCCAGTGGGAAAGAAGTTGACAGTAAATAATAAATCCCATTTGCAATGCAAGCATTTCTCAAAATGGATCACTGATCCAACAGAACTGCTCACTTCCAGCCGAGTCAGTGGTAAGAATGTGAAGAAGGGGGACTGGAAAAACTGTCATCTTTCATTGTACTTTAAACGTGTTAGTCAATCAATGCTGTAATTGTTTTGTTTAATGAGCTCCAAATGACCAGGATATTTTGTTCGGAGTTACAGTGATGTGTAGTGGTTACGCTTTAGCCTCATGATGTGCTCTGGGGATAAATACGAATTGAGGTATGTTTTAAAGCACAGTAATGGACCAGGGACTTACTTGCCATTTCCAAAGTTGTGTATTATCTTCAGAAATGTGATAAACCCAGGGAGGTGCTTTCTCAAATAAATGAGACAGCCGTTTTGGCTGTTCCTATTAAAACAGTGATGACATCAGGGAGGTATCCCCTAATTTCAAGTCCTCTAAGGAGAGAGATTTATGGTTTGGATGATTGGCTACGTTTTTGTTGCCAATGGGTTAGACAGTGATTCATGGGAGGTGACATAATCCAATATTATTTTGAAGATTTACATTTCTTGGACTCTGCTCGTGTGAAAAGCAACTCAAATATCTGGGCTTCAGTGTACTGTCTTCATATGTTGGTGTTTTATCTAGAAAGTCACCAGGCAAAAACAATTGACTATGAAGGAAAATGTTTTGAAGGGACTGTATGTGTGCAAATTGATGTTTCTTATGAAAAAATATCTTTTCAGATAACTGTCTATTGGCATAATTGCACTGTTAAAGTCTCCCTGAAGCTGTTCTGATTGTGTGCTGTACTGATTTTAAGTAGAGCAAAGTTCGCACTTTCCACACAAACATATTGAAAAAACACAAGTCCTCAGCAGTGCATTTTTGCAGTTGTGTCATAGGCCCTGATTATCAGTCATGCGGTGGGTGGTTACTGTTTGATTCACATCTTTTCCAATCCCTCGGAAGTAGCTAATTAATTAGGAAAGTTTCCAATGTGTTATCGAATTAGGTAAGTAACTATAGGTGGCATTTACTGTGTTTTCATCGCATGTGTTAAATACTAACAGGTGTTAATTACAACATTTGATTAAAAAAAACACATGCACTAATTTAAGAACGATTAGGAGCTACAAACGTGGAAGAACATTGAGTTATTCAACACCTAAAATTAATACCTGCCTATATAGGTGGTATATATTTGTAATGGTTAAAGAAAGCATGAAGAAAAGTGTTTGCATGCTTGTTAAAGTCGTTTGCTTCAAATAAAAAGGCTAAAAATATATATTTTTAAAGGGAAAATAGTAAATGATTTTCAGCTGCAAGAAGACAAACTTACAATAAATAAGAAAGGATGTAGGCTGAAAATAGCATTTTCAGTAGCTAACATTCACACACCAGTGAACGTCACCATAGATGCAGCTCTGCTTGACCACTTCATTCAACTATGGCAAATCCCTGTACTACTATAGCAAGCAGTACAAGACGATGCGTATAACCATGCTGCACAGCGTTGTAGGCAAAGGGCAATCACAAGATGCTGGAGAAGAGCAATGATAAAAAGAATCATTTTAGATCCACTAAACTTGACTGAAACTGAAATTGTAATAAGATGTAGGTCGAATATGTGTTCTATACAAGACATCCTAAAATCACTAGGTGATGTGTTACAGCTTAATATAGGTTAATATGGGCATACACACACAGCCATAACACCCCTCCTTAAAATCATTGCTTTTTTAGAATTTTTAAGTACTGGCTGCAGTCAGCACACATGTGTGTGTGGTTCATGGTGCAGCATAACCAATCTTTTGTAAAATCTTGAGCCAATCTTGATCAATATTAGTCATCAGCACATTGTTTTTCCAACAGACAGACAAACTACAATTCTATCAAAGCCACATTTTATGGTTTAGCCAGATTTCCTGCCATAGACTGCACCCATATTTCCTTGGTGGCTCCCCGGAACCAAGAACAAGTGTATAGAAATCACAAAATGCAGCACACCATAAATATACAAAAGGTGTGCGATGCAAATCTTTGTTTTACTCACTGCTAGGCACTATATCCATATTCACCACATGGCTCGATCATACTCAGGAGAAGCTACATGCCCAATGAAATGGAAACACATCATCCTCTGACAACATGGCTACTTAGTAAGTATGAAGAACCCGTCCTAATTATTAAAGGTCTTTTCATTAAATTATATAAAAACATTGTAAAACATGCATTGTGGCGATTATAGTGTACCTGTGTTCCTATCATACAGAGAATGCTGGCTACCCCATGAAGGTACAGCACATGACCCCAGTGATTAACCCATGGACTGCACAGGAGCATACATACAGTAGAGCACATAGCCACACCTGAAACACAATAGAAGCAGCATTTTGGACTTCATCAGAGTAGATTCAGATTTTTGCATAGAAGTGGAAGTTCTTGCAAGAAATGTGTGAGGCGCGCGCGCATGCGCAGTTTTCACAAGGATTAGCAAGACGGCGAGGAGGAGGGCAGCCCGGGGATGCCGCAGTACAGGTAAGTGGTTTTAAATTTATTTTTTATTAATGTTTAATTACTTGTTATAATAGGGGGGTTGGTGGCGTAGTGGAGCGGAGCGGAGCTCCATGGAGTTTGTTTGCAACTCCGTGGACCTCCGCGTAGCCCCGCTACTCACACTACGCCCGGGGTTCATTTTTAACTTGTAAAGCCAATGTGACTACACAATAAGGACCAGGAATCACTGAATATAGTTAAAGGGCTTTATTTTGGATTACCAATCACTCCAGTATATACGTAGACCAAAAATAATTTTTATAAATGCAGCAGACATTAGGTAAACTGAAATATCTTAGTAAGTTAAGACGCAATAGAATGACATATCGAATTGTGATAATCACAATTGTATAAACAGATTAAAGCAAACAGGTGTTCCATAAAGAAACTTCCCTTCTCTTTTCTAAACATAGACCAAAAATAGGATCATCTATCTAGGGTTTCTAAATCGGGAGCATAGGAAAAGAAGGTGTCAGTATGATCAGACTTCAGTAGAAGTCTAAAGGAAAGAGAAATAAGTGTTTAACACAAAGCCTCATACTTGCAAGAATAGGGCAAGCAGAGAGGTCTGTACCTCTCCACTTCTAAAGGGAACCTCTCTTAACACTAACTATGAGAACACCAATTTAAAGGTAACAGGAGATTCGGAACATTTGTATCTCTTTCACAGCACCAGGGACCAATCAGATCACTACTTGAGTATATCTGCAACTTCAGTCTAGGTTCACATCTCATCGAACTGAAACTTCAGCTCTCAACCTTGAACATCTTGCCATCCTGGCAGATGATGAACAGAAGGGCTCTTTGACCATTGTTTCTCCATTTTCACTGCCAAGTTTCCCCTCTAACCTCTCTATCAGCTGAATAATCCAGACAATATGCCTTTCTCCAGGTAACGTGACTCATGATAATAAACCTGCAAGGAAAGGCGAAAACATGCTGGCAGAGCAAAATCATTTCAACTGAGGCCTGAAGTCAAGCTAATTTAACTAAGCATTTTATGTGCATTTCTAGTACATGGTTATACGTGCATGTGTAACTCTAGGAATAAATGTAAAACATGACTAAAAGAGTACATGCTTACATATGCAAATATAACTTGAAATGCAAGTGTAAAACGTGAATGAGAAGTACATGCTTTCATTGTTTAAACCAAACATAGTGCACACAAGTATATAAATCTCTAGTCTCTACAGTTAATACATTTCAATAATGCATTTGAATGCTTCACACACGGTAATAAAATTAAGGCACACAGTGAATATAATGTCATGTTCACGTATATATAGCTTGCACTTCTGTGACTTGCGAGGGTGGAGTCTAAATTGTGCTGCTCCAATATTATACAAGTCACTTTTCTAACTCTGAGGCATACATCTGTTGGGACATAGGTCTGACTTATGAATGGTTGAGATTATGGACACTTACCTGATACCTCCTCCTATGTTCCTCCATATTCAAACCATTCGAAAATCGCCTCAATTCCCAATAGATAAGGATTCTGCATAGCTTCTCTTCTAATTGGTTTAAATACAACTGTGGTGCTGGACCACTTCCTGTTGCTATAGTATCTTTGTGGTGCTTAGCAAATAATTCACATATTTTCCACTTCAGCTCATGGTATCTTATTCTATGTCTTTATGGTACAAGGTACAGCATTTTCTTTCTTTGTTATTTACTTCCACAGTCGAGTACTAGTTTAAGATGATTTCATAATTAAATGACCCATTACCCGGTCATGGTGTTTTACTATCGTCTCTGCTAAAACCTCTCATTCTGGGCCAGTAAACTTACATTTTTTAATTCTACTGGCAGCCATGATGAAATCTGTAAATTGTGTGGGTGTTCAATATCAGATGGCTGCCTTCATAATCAGGGCCTTTGTGTTTTAATCATAGGTTGGACTGGGGCATCATTACATTATGGGACCAATCATGAGTGGGTTGCTGTTTTACAGCCCCTGCATAAATTGCTGTTTGGCCAGGGGTCGCAATTACGTGTTGGAAGGTATTTATCCCATGCAGTATTTAGTTATACTTTATTACATTTTCACACCTGTCATAATTTAACAGGAGAAAAGTGTATGATATTTACCACATCATGCAGATTTTTGCATGGTAAGCAACAAAAAATCTGTATGTTATTCTTCAGAAATGTTTAGTAGGTTCTATTTATCACACCCGATGAATAACATACCTCAGGATATCATTATTTATCTGGTGCAATAAAATGCACCCGGATTCTAACAAACTCAAAGGGTGGATGTATCGAATAATTAATCTGTCAGTATATTTTGCTGCTTTATCTTTTCCTTCAATGCCTTCCTGGTTACCGTCCAACACATATTATAACTATATACATTAGTGTCCTGCTGAAGTATAAAAGGACTTGATAATGCTTTGCCCTTCCAATCTGTATCTTTTCAATAAAGACGGCCTGGCATTTAACTCTGCATGACAGAGACCTCTTGATAATTGGTATGATACAAATTAGAGTTAATCATCAGTTCATATGCTCAATAAAAATTAATTATCAGTCATTTGATTGTTACAGATGTATCCCTGAAGCCTCATCTTAGAGGAGCATTTAAAATCCCCATGATTTCTGTTATCCTTTTATCAGACTCAAATTATTATATTTATTTGCGAACTTGTCATGTTACATTCTCGTAAAATTATATAGATAATTTATCATGTGGCTTATCGCTCTGTTTTCAGCAGCACTAAAATTACATTTTCTTGTTAGGAGTTTAATCAAGTAGTTGCTTGGCCATTAAATTAGAGTAAAATGCAGAGATGTTTAGGCACATCAAAGCATCCAGGGCTGCTTCCCTGCTGATTTATTTTTGTATCACGCAGAGCTTTTGATCACTACACCTCCCCCTTCTACGATGCGAAGGGCTTCCTCAACAGAGACATGCTTCATTAGTATAATATTACTGGAATTGAACTTTGCATGAAACATGTTGCATTACAGCCCCTTCCTCCCACAGTTAAGCAAATAAACAATGGCTGACTCTCAGATTAGTGTATGGTGGTGGGTATTGTATTAGTTGCAGAACTTGGTTGCAAGTGTTTTCTGCCCAGAATGCTGTTGCTGGTGTACTAATGTACTTTGGAAGTGATTTGCAGAAAGGGTCACATTTAAAAGATCACAGTCGCATCGGCCAGATAAAGACTTATGAACTGTGAGAGACTGAGGGGGATATTCACAAGAACGTGCGATAAATATCGCCAAAATAGGCCAACGCAATTTTCCATATCGCCGTCTATCGCGGGAAAATAACTCTGTGTTAACGTGGCATTCTCAACACGGCAGAAACATGCGATAGTTACCCGATAATGCGTCAAATGTCCGGGACAACAGTCCCGTGACGGCGATAAGAATCTAAAGCTGAACGTGAAAAAAGGTGCGATGTGCCCAACTGCGATAAAAAAGTCAGCGACAAGCAGAGCCAGGCCTGCAAGTCCCACAAGTCAGGCTGCAAAAAAGCACAATAATAGCGGCAACACAAAACACAAACAAAACACAAACAACTGCGAAGCACCATGGAGGTAGCCGGAGCAAGTACAGAGGACAACCAGAACCCCACAAGCCCCATGGAGGACCAGCCTGGGACCCCGGGGACAGGGAAGGGCAAGGAGAAGAAGAAGAGGAAGACGCGGTTCAGTCCGCAGGAAAACAGGATCCTGATAACGGAGGTGACACACCCACCATCTAATTGCCATTTGTGAGAATGTCAGCACTAAATGTTGCACTTACACTTGCCAGAGTGATGTGCTAATGCAGAGGAGTGACATGCACACAGGGAATGTGTGTTGTAATGAATACATTTGCACATGCCGTGCCTGTGGTAATTTTGTCCAGTCCCATGACTGCCAAGGACAGTCCCAATGTGACGTGCTCATGTGAAGAAATTGTCAATGATTGTGTTCCTTCAGGCTATTCCTGCTGCAGCTGCACTGGGGTGTGGTCCACCTGCCTCATCTTCCTCATCATCGTCCGGTGCATCTGGCACTCGGATCCATGGGGCATTGGTGCGTACACATATGTTGTGCAACACACAACATGCGGCGACCATCTTGCACACTATTACCGGGCTGTTCAGGAGTCTTCCACCTGTGATGGCCAGGCACCTGAAACGTGATTTCAACACGCCAAATGAGCGCTCCACAATTCCCCTGGTGCGTTTGTGGGCCGCATTGTACTGCCCCTGGGCCGGGGTGTTCAGGGCTCGGAGGGGTGTCATCATCCACGGGCAGAGTGCATATCCTTGATCACCTGTGACAGGGGGGAGAGACATGTGTCAATCGGTTGTTCTGCGTTCTGTGTTGGCAGGCTGATTAGTTCAGTGGTGTGTGATGTGTGCGACTTTGGGATTCATGAATGACATGTCTTGCATGTGGCAGATGAGCGGCATCCATGTGTATTACGTTGCCTCACAGCTGCTCCTCACTACCCCCGAGCCAATTCACTTGTGTGCGCTGCGAGGTTGCATCACTTGCACTCCTAATACACACCATTGTCATGGCTGTCTGCACATGTCCACAAGCCTGACGACGACACTGTGAATATGGCCGTTGAAGGTGGTCTGCCTCGTGTGTGTAGGCCTATGGTCAGGATATGGTGGACACAGAGACACACGCAGTAGTTGCTTTGGTGGCCATCCTACTACTGAACCACGCCCAGAGCCCCGGGCTATGTATTCCCACCACTACGCTGGCCCAGCCCACTACGCTTACGCTTACAGGGGGGACGACATAGCTACATGTCCAAGCTCTTCCCCACTGCATGAGGTAACATGGTTGCGTCCACTGTCCACAACACTATAAACTACAGCAGTATATGTCCACATGGACATGTCTGTGCTCTGCATACTGATGTCTGTCCAGCACATCACCGCCACACTTGGCATTGTGTACATTCTAAGTCATGGGTCTCCTGCCTCCTTCGCACAGACTTGGTCCCCACCACTCCCCACATTCTGCAATTGTGTGGCAGAGGTGCCATGACGTGGATGGTTTGTCTACATGTCTGGCCCCTGTTACCACAGTTCCTTGTGTTGTCGTGTCTGGTCGGTGGGCATGATGTTTGGCATGTTGTATGTGATTCAGTAACATGTGCATTACCACAGTTGTGAGTTGCATGATTGTGGAGTCGAGGTGTGTGGAGTGTTCATTTGGTACTTACCAACGAGCAGGGCATTTCCATAGGTGGCATCCTGGAAGCGCTGGTTGATGATGGACTGTCAGAAGATGTAGGAATCATGCACACTGCCTGGGTAGTTGGCGACGACATTGGTGAACAGTCCCCGGTGGTCCACTATTGCTTGCACTGACATTGATGAAATGCGTGTGCTTTCTGTTGCGGTAATTGTGTGCAGTGTCGGCAGGGGGCACAAGTAGGACATGTGTGCAGTCAATTGCCCCCAACATGTGTGGGAAGCCAGCTATGGCGTAGAAGCCTTGCTTGGTCTCCAGCTGTTCCTGCGCAGTGTGGCGGAAGTGAAGGTGCTGGGGTATGAAACTGATGATGGCATCCAGGACAGGTGTGATGAACTTTGATAGGGCTGGCTGTGAGACTCCTCCGACTCTGGCAGTTGTTGGTTGGAAGGTACCAGAGGCCAACAGGTGCAGCACAGCCAGCAGCTTTGTCTGCGGAGGGATGTTGGTTGTCCGCTGTGTTGGTACCGTCAGCCTGTGGGCAATGTGGGTCAGGATGCGGAGGATGGTTGTCCTTTTGAGCCTGTAGTGGGCAATGACTTCCTCTGGCTTTAAGTCTGTGAGGCTGGTGCGTTTTGTGTAGTTCCGCTGTCTTGTTCTGCGCTGCCTCGGTGGTAGTCCGGGGGGGTGGTCCGGGGGTGGGGGGGCCTGGGGTGGTGGCGGTGGGTGTTGTAGGTCTCTGGGGTCTCCGAGCTGCATGATCAGTAGCTCCATGGCATCTGTTGGTCTTCAGATGTGGCTCGGGGATGGGCTCCCTTTTGTGCTGCAGGTTGTCGTCCTGCTTAACACCAGCAGAAGGCGGGTGTTAAATCCCTGCTGCTAACGCGCATTATCGCCTGTTTTTGGATCGCATCGCAGATCTGGTTGGTTGTTGAGAATCTCGCGAAGTGGTGTTTTCGTGTGTTTTTGCACGGGATCGCCTACTCTGCATATCATTAGCGTTAGTTGTCGCTCTCATCCGTGGAGATGTTTTCTGCGGTAGCTATCGCGGGAAAACTGGCGATGTCGGCAGTTTGCACCAGCTTGTGAATGAGGCGATGAATCTATCGCCAGGTTTGCGGCGCTGAAGTGCCGATAAATCGGCGATGAGTCCTTGAGAATATGCCCCTGAGTACACTGATCTAAATCACCTGGACAAGAAGGGACAGGAAACCCAAGGTGGTTAATAAGATAGCAGATCAAGGTGCAATTAGCCACAACACCCAGGACACTAAATTGAAACTGATCCTTATTGTATGTGCAGTATTTTGTTTTAATGTGTTTAAAGTGTTTCTCTTCTTGAAAGTAAAATACTGGGTTGGACAATCAGTGATTGTGCTGCTTTGCGATGTTCAGTTTTAAGCTTGAACACCCCCTTGCCCTCCCACACTACCTTCCCGATAGCTCTCCGTCACTACCATTGAGAGAAAAGTGCTGAAAGTTTATACTTGGCCGCAGTTTGCAGGCCTATGGCCTCGTGAATGAGGTCTGGTACAAGGGTACTCTCTTTATGCCACCTGTAGTCCAAGAACTATGTAGAGCTGCAGGAATCAAGCAGCATTTTCACTATGCTTACAAACCCAAATCCTCAGGGAGAGTAGAATGGTTTAATCGTCTTTGAAAAAATAAAATAGCTATGATTTGTAGCAAAACTGGATTTTGGTGGCCCAGTGCTCTACCTTTGACACTAAGGTCGATCCGAGCCACTCAAACCTAAGGTAAGTCAATTTGAGATTAGCATGGGTCACCCTATGGTGCTCCTATCTACCCCTCCAAAGTCTACAGCATCTGTTGACTTGCATTTGAATGATGACATGGCTTTGCAATATTGCAAATAACTGATTCACTCTTTAAACAGCTTTTTTGTTTTCCTGATCATCTAATCTACCTCCTGCTTTTCACTTGGCTACCACTGCTCATGAAGTAAGTTGTAAAAACTTACTCCATGAGCAACATGACAACATCTTTGTAGGCCATATCAAATGTGACTTTGTAAGAAATAGGATTATTAGTTGAGGATGTATCCACTCCAGGTAATGATCACAATCCTTGCAAGGGTGAACCACTGAAGTAACTAAATAAACTTGAGCTTAACCCCCTGGCAGCTATGGCACAGAGCAGACAGGCTTAACTTTGAGACAAGGAGTAAAGTATTTATTCAGTATCAAAACAGTATTAAAAGAAAAATACAACACAAGAAAAGCCCCAAACCACTTTAGAGCCATAGAGATAATTTTAATAAATAAAATAACACTAAAACAGCAAACATCAAGAAGGGAAACTGGAAATATAATTTTAAAAATTTTTAATAAAAAATAGCGCTAGGAAGCGTTAAGCACCAATTGCGGCCATCTGGTTGCACTTGAACGGTACCTAGCCACAAGTTAAGGCAAGTAAAGGAGCGTGCGTCAGATGAAGTGACCATGCTCAACCAGTGGAAAGGTTTACCTTCTGGCTTCTCCAAAATGGAAATCAAAATTCTTCAGCTGACCAGGGCAGCAGGATGGGCCCGAGGAGGGCTACATGATGTCCATAGCCACTAGATGAGGTTACTGGTCCCTGTAAAGTTGCTTATTTCTGGCTGGATAGAAATTTTATATTTTCACTGAGAGAAGATCCCTCGTTGGCCTGATACTTTTGGCACCTTCGCCTGGTGAAGATTTCTTTGTTTGGACTTAGTCACTTTTTTTGAGCTTGGATTCTTCAAGCGGGGCAAGGTCTGAAGCTGTAGCCAAAGACGGCTCCATGAGGCTGGAGACCATCTTTTCAAGGTTCCGCTGAAATAGATTTTGTACTGCTGAGAAGCTCCTATTGGGAAACACCTGAATCTTTGGCGCATTGTTAACGCACCTTCGTCGGATAGACTTGGAAGGTTTGTCCAGGTGTTTCAAACATTTTTGGAGTTAAAAATCGTTTTCAGACGTGACAGAAGGATTACAATTTGACACCACACAGAGCACCATGATCTTGGGCACTGCACTTGGAGGTCAAGACTGACTTCAGAAGTGGCCAACAGTAGGTACAGGGCAGGTCTAGTTGGCACTGGTCAGCTGTGCAGCTGCAGAACAGGTCTCTTGTAGCTTGTTGTGTTCCAGTAACTTGAACAGGAGGTGTACCAACTGAACCTTGGGGCCCACTTCTTTGTCCAGGAAACAAGAGAGAGCAGGTCCAGTTCTTCAGAGCTCATCTCAGTGCACAGAGAGCAAATTTCCACATGCCGAGTAGTGTTCTGAGGAGGATAGTGGGGACACATTTATGCCTGGCACCAGCCTGTGGGTGGGGGAAACTCCTGGTCACTCGCTAACAATTAGGATAAATATTTCCAGGGGTACAGCTACCCACTTTTGCAACATTTCATGTGTCCCCTAATGCAAACAATCCCACAGTGCCCCTCTCTGCCTTAATCCAAACTGGTGAACCCCTTCTTCCCTGTTCAGAACCTGTGTGCCCACACAAGAGTTGTGGCCACGGAAAATGAGCAGCCACTTCTCTGTGGTCACTCTAAACCAGTTCAGGGGAGATCCCCCCATTGGTATTGGTGCCTGCCTGACTGGGGACACAAACAAAGGGTCCTGCACCAGGTGTCAGCAACATCTGTCTGTGACAGCAAAGCTCTCTTTGAAGTTAAATAAGTTGCTGTGCTCAATCCACTGGTCATTCTGTTGGGGGAGCAACAACACCTCCCCATACCCAAGGCCTTTGTCTCAGCTTTGAGAGCAGTTGAACACCTCATCAGGGCTGGAGCACTCAGAGGGCTACTTTAGGAGGTAAATATAAATTAACATCAATAGGCTTTAGGTAGGAAAAAAGTAACTTTCAAAAAGTGCTGTTCCATTAAAAATTATTTGAAATTAGTTTTTACCATTAAATTGAATTTTAATAATTATTAAAAAAAGAGCCCTTGAATTATATTTCTAGCTGTTTCCTAACAGAAATTAGCATTAATAAATGTAATAATGTAACCCAATGTTTTCCTATGAAACAGCTAGCCTTTCTACTGTGAAAATTGCTTTTGGGACTTTTTCACTGTAAGGACATGTGTAACATTACATCTACAATTCCTACTTTTAAATACCATGCACCATGCCTTGTGGCCCACCAGGCCTGCATAGGGTTGATACTAATATTTGAAAAGAAGAGGTTATTTTGACAGGTTGAAATTCAGTATTTAAACTGGAACAGGTTTACACAGTGGTGGATGGCACAATAGGCGTTGTAGTCCAGTAGTGAAATTTAACTTGCAGACCATGGGTACAATTTTTTCCTTACACTAGGGAATCATAGGTAAGTTAAATATGCCAATCAGGTGGAGATCAATTTCATCATGGTGAAAGGGGAAGCAGAAGCACTTTACCACTGGTTAGCATGGGGTAAAGTTCACCGAGTTCTATAACCATCAAAAACATTTAAGGCAAAAACCTGGGGTTACACCACACAAAAGATTGTCACGTCCTACAGACTTCTACTACCCAGCCTGCCCTGATTCTGAACTGTCCTCCCACTTCTTCAAACTCCCATCAGGGGTACTTTATACTCACAGTCACACGTTTGATTTCCTGGCACCTTTTTTCATCAGAGGTAAAGGTATACGCCTATTACCGAAAAACTTCCCACCAGAACAGACCTCTGGTAAATGAACCTGACTGGAATCACATACTTAGCAGCCCAACAGTGCATCCTGGAAGCAAGACACGCATGTTTCTACTCTCCATCCTTTCTGAAGAGGTCAAATGTGCTGGATGGAGCTTTTAGAATGCAGTCAAAATAATTGTCATGCGTCTACTGCCTAACAACAAAAAACTGAACAAATATACTGGAGGGCACCTCCCGAAAATATAAGATCTTCATTGAGAGAAACATTTCTGGAACACGCCATGTTACTTTGTGTTAGTACAATCAGCCAATAAAGAGCAACCCCTTGTAGATCAAAGGGGACAGGGTGAATATATACCACTACAAAGAAAATAATTGCCTTATAGTGTTCATACTCACTTGTCATGGATAGAGGGAGTGTCAACTGATATGAAGACTGTAAATGTACAAAGGAAAAATGCACACAGAAAAAAACATTTCACAGTAAGAATACTTATACTACTTAAAATATAATCTTTTTTCTAGCAAAAAATATTGAAATACAAAATGAATACCTTCAACACACAAAGTAACATTCACTCAATAATAACGTATCCCTCCCATGGCAAGATAAATGCATATATGATCAATATACAGATACACAATATTAGATACTGTTTCGTCACATTATTGCAAGATTCATGATCCTATAACTCATCAATATAGTCAGTAAGGTGTAGACACTAATCTATAATAAGTCACTGCTGCATTTCAGAGACCCAAACTTATTCACTGTCTTCCTCAGGACACACAATATGTAATATTAATTAATTCACACTTGTGCTTCTATGGGCATCAAAAGGAAGAGGAAGAAGAATAGTCAAATCTTCAGAATTGGAATGTTGCCATCATAATAACACTGGAATAATGTGATCTCCATCCCATTCCTCAGCATATAATCTTTTATTCAAACCAGCAGGGTGACAGTCTAAATGTACAATTAAACATAACAGTGTGTTGCACAGAATATCACAGGCCAGCTTGTTTATATAGCTTGTTATGTATGGTTCCATGACTCTACTTACCTAACTGGATGTAATAGTGTGACACTTTTCATTATTGTCTCATAAAGCATTGTCTCCCAATTATCTGGAATACATAGTGGAATTAAGGAGATAAGCATTACTACCTGTGAGATTTCTGGGTTAGTCATAATTGAAAGTGGATCCCCAGTCTTCCCCACCCACCCCAATACCAAGATCTACCGCTCTGGAAGGGAAGCCATTGACAAGCTATTGCTAGCACTTCTGGATCATTAAGCCTATGCCAGAAGACAAAGCATAGTTTTCGATCAGATATTCATTACAACAAACGAGACACTTGATTTTATCATGGTAGAATCTTGTTTTCTATCCCTACAGATTGCATCATTTATGCTGTTTGATAACGATGAGGGTGTAATATTCAGGTGGGAGGATTTCAGTCCTCTATACTAGCCGTTTAATTACAACAATGCAATATTCATCATCAATTGATGATGAAATTGTGTGACATTTATGCCGGGGCAGATTTATCAATCTTTCATGCAATGCAACACAACACAGAAAGACAGCTTTCTGCACCGTCCAAAAGGGAGAGGGCAGGAATACGCCATATTTACCAATATATGGAGTATTATGTTGCCCTTGCGACACCTTGCGTGACGCAAAGACAATACAATAATATGATAGATCCGGCACTAATGTTTATACTGTCCTTATGTGATATTTTATGTTGTTATTGCATGCATGATAGAAATTGTTTGGTTCTTTTTCTTATGCATATATCTAGATTCCTAAAGTGATATTAAACCATTGTTGCTTATATACAAAAATATTGGCCCTGGTTCGCCATTCTTTCTTTAATGTAACCACTTTTGTAATGGAACTTGACTACTCAACCAGGGTACCCCTATGCTTGGGGCCTGTATTTGCACTTCCCTTGTTACCTCTGGAATGGAAGGAATGCAGGATATCTTAGGCAGTCTGCAGGACTGAGTATCACAGGTATATCCAGAAATAAAAATAATTTATTTCACATTTGAAGGGTAGAGGAGCAAATAAATGGACTCTTCTGCCCTTCACTTTTGAAATTGATGATTATAGCTTCTTGGATGGGGGGGGTTAGAAATGGGGTCTCTAATTGGCAGAGGTTTGCACCCTATCCAAGTAGGGACCACCACTATAGTCAGGGTAAGTCAGATACACATTCTAAATTAACCTGTGCTCTCCCTCTGGTAGCTTGCTGCTGAGTAGTTAGGTTTAACTTAGGAGGCAATGTGTAAAGGATTTGTGCAACACTTAAATTACTTTAACTCAATGAAACCACCACAAAATGACTCCACACAGGTTTAGAACAATATAGAATATGTATCTGATTAAAACAAGACCAAAATGACAACAAGCCAATAAATAGAAGTCGTGATTTGAATTTTGATTGATTAAATGTGAAAATAGTGCTTAAAAGTCACAAGCGGTCAAAAGATTATTTGAGGTTGCAAAGGACCGGTGCTAAATCAAAGTTCAGGCCAACTGTGATTGACAGCAGGCTGGCTACAGCACTCAGATAGGTCCCACTGAAGAAATACCTTGGATGGAGCTTTGGTCGACGTCGAGAGTCTATTGTGTCAGCATCGCGCCATGCACAGTGGGTCCCACATTGTTGTCGAGCTCCGTTGAAGTGAATGCAATGCTTCATGATCGAGCTGCACAGGCTGTCGATTCTTCACCATTGAGCAGCCTGTGCATTGTGCATTGGCATCGAAGGGTGATGTGGTGGAAGTTCTCATGCAGTCAAGGCAATGAGTCTGTTTTTGCAGAAATCAGCTGCAGTACCCACTTCTGAGGCCTGGGAGTTGGGGGGTTGCACCTCAGGTAAGGCTAAGACTCTCAATCAATCAATCAATCAATCAATCAATCAATCAATTAAGGGTTTGTTAAGCGCGACTACCCACCCGTAAGGGTCTCAAGGCGCTGGGGAGGAGGGGAGGTGCAGGTTCCAGTCCATCAAGGAGGGGGTCTGTCGAAGAACCAGGTTTTGAGGTTTCTCATGAAGATGGGGAGTGATGTTGTCTGCCTGAGGTGGAGCGGAAGGGCGTTCCATGCTCTGGCCACGAGGAAGGAGAAGGAGCGTCCTCCTGATCTGGTCTTTTTGGCGTGGGGAACCACAGCGTAGGAGAGCTGGGCTGATCGTAGGGTTCTTTGGGGTGCGTGGAAGTTGATTCGGCTGTTGAGGTATGCTGGTCCGGTGTTGTGGAGGGCTTTGTGTGCGTGGGTGAGTATCTTGAAGGTGATTCTCGCCTCCATGGGGAGCCAGTGGAGTGTGCGCAGGTGTTGGGAGATGTGGCTGTGTCATGGTAGGTTGAGGACCAGTCTTGCCGCGGCGTTCTGGATGTTTTGTAGCTTGCGGGTGAGGTTTTTGTTTATTCCGGCGTAGAGTGCGTTGCTGTAGTCCAGTCTGCTGGTGACGAGGGCGTGGGTGACGGTTTTTCTGTGCTCGAGGGGGATCCATTTGAAGGTCTCACGTAGGAGGCGGAGGATGTGGAAGCAGGAGGATGTGATGGAGTTGATCTGGCGGTCCATTTTGAGCTCGGAGTCTAGGTTGATTTCAAGGTTGTGTGCGTGGTCCGTGGGGGCGGGTGGGCAACTGAGGGCGGGGGGCCACCAGGGGCCATTCCAGGCGTCGGGGTGTGGGCCCATGATGAGTACTTCTGTTTTGTCGGTGTTGAGTTGTAGGCAGCTGCTTTTCATCCATTTGGCGACAGCTTCCATGCCTTCTTGGAAGTTGTGTTTGGCTGCGTTGGCTTTGTTGGATAGGGAGAGAATGAGTTGGGTGTTGTCTGCGTATGAAACAATGTTGAGTCCGTAGGTTCTGACGATGGGGGCGAGAGGAGCCATGTAGACGTTGAAGAGCGTTGGGCTGAGGGAGGACCCCTGTGGGACTCCCCAGGTGGTAGGTGTAGGGTCCGAGAGGAAAGGGGGGAGTCTGACCCGCTGCGTTCTGCCGGAGAGGAAAGAGTAGATCCAGTCGAGGGCCTTGTCCCGGATGCCTGCATCATGGAGTCTGCGTATTAGGGTGCGGTGGGATACCGTGTCGAAGGCCGCTGAGAGGTCGAGGAGGATGAGTGCTACTGTTTCTCCTTTGTCCAGTAGGGAGCGGATGTCATCTGTTGTGGCGAGGAGGACGGTTTCTGTGCTGTGGTTTTTTCTGAAGCCGGATTGTGAGGTGACGGAGTCCAGCAGCACCAGCAGGATTGCAGGAAGTCTTTTGTGTCCCTAAGACTTCAGAAAACAGGAGGCAAGTCAGCAAGCCCTTGCAGTCACTCTGGGTTCAAGTGAGAGGGCCAAGTCCTTTTCCTCAGCAGGGCAGAAATAAACAGGCAGCAGAGCAGCTCTGCAAAGCAGAGACGCAGTTCCTCAGAAGAGTCAGTCACAGCAAAGTAGCAATCCTTTCAGCACAGCAGTCCTTACTCCAGCAGAGTTCTTCACAGTTCCAGTAGTGTACTGAATTGGGAGGGTCAGAGCCTTGGTCCTTATATCCAAAATTGCCTTTGATGTAGGGGGTGACTTCAAAACAGCCCTTTGAAGTGCACAAGGGTCCCTTTCATCCCAGTCCTGTCTGCCAGGCTTTCTGTGGGGAGTAATCAACTTTTTGTAGTAAAGACAGGACACAGCTTATTCAGATATAAGTGTGAGCTACCTCTCCCCTTCCTGCCCAGGAAGGCTATCAGAATGCAGATGAATGCAGATGAGTCCTCTGTCGCACCCAGCCCTGCCTGTGTTTGTTGCTGTCTTGAGGAATGCACTAAGTGTAGCTGTCACCCAGCCCAGCCGTGTATTGGAGACAGGCTGCAGGCACACAGATCAAAGTTAAAAGCAGAGAAATGTCCACTTTCCAAAAGTGGCATTTCTAAAATGGCAATGTCAAATCCAACTTTACCATTAAAGAGAATTTATCACCACCATTTCAAAGATATGACACATGATGAATCTTTTCTGATCAGGAATTGCAGCTTAAAAAGTGTTTTAAGAAATCCCCAATGCTAGCCTATGAGAGGAGTAGGCCTCACTATAGTGAAAAATTAATTTAGCTGTTTGTCACTACCAGGACATGCAAAACGTACAAGTACATGTTCTGCCTTTTAGTTACACAGCACCCTGCCCATAGGGCTACCTAGGGCCTACCTTATCGGTGACTTCTCTGTAATAAAAGGGGAGTTTAAGGCTTCGCAATTGGTTTTAAATGCCAAGTAGAAGTGGCAGTAAGCTGCACATACAGGTCCTGCAATGGCAGGCCTGAGGCAGATTTGAAAGGCTACTTGTGTGGATGGCACAACCAGTGCTGCATGCCCACTATTGGCATTCAGATTACAGGCCCTGTGTATATGGTATGCCACTTTACAAGGGACTTACAGATAAACTAAATATGCCAATCAGGTATACACTATTGTCAACATGTATAGGGGAGAAGCACATGCACTTATCACTGGTCAGCAGTGGTAAAGTGCTCAGAGTCCTAAGGCCAAAAAAAAGACACAGCAAAAAGTGGAGGTAAGCAAGCAAAAGGGTGGGGGAAAACCACCCTAAGGATGACAGGTTTAACAGGGGGTACTGCGGAATCCTGGAGTCTGCCTAAAGATAGCTGCTATAGTTCCATATCAGCAAAACATGCCTTTCTAGCCTGCAGCAGGTTGGGTTCTGAGACATGATGTTTTGCTTTTAACATTTAAAATCCCAATGTGCAAAGTGCTGCATGATAAAAAGGTAAGACCAGTGGGGGTCTCATATGAAATGGTGCAATTTGTCACATATGAAATGTATTTACAGTTGGAGAGGGCAAGGGACCCACATGTCATATAGAGAAAATATCCATTTACGTTACATTATGAAGGATTTTTCAAAGTACCTTGAATTTCTGTGACCAATGAAGGCACTTGGTCTGTGGTCTCTTGCTTCTATGTATTAATTAGATCCTTGATTACTTGCAACATCCTTAAAATGCACAGGAGGGAGTTCTTTGTCTCATATACTATCCAAGATTGAGGTGATGTAGAACCCTTTGCTTCGCCTCTTGCCGTTTGTCTCCACTCTGGTTGATAACTACCTCACAGTGCCTTCTGCCTTCCCCTTAGATATTAATGCTTATGTAGTTCTATCACTGGCAGTGCAAACTAAGAGGTATGATAGCAATGCTTCAGGTATTTACGGAAATTCTGTCAGTAAAAGTATCATTGCAGCAGTAGACATCTCTAAACATGCAAGTAATTTCAGAGTACCATCCACCACCAGCAGAAATTGAGTTTCTAGAAGATTTTCCCTTTTCTTCTACATCTCTGTCCCTTTGCTTGCTTACCTACTTTGATCAACTTTTCTACTTTACTAAAAAATGTTTTTGCTTTGATTGTGCCTTTCTTTTCATATCCTCCTTGTATTTGCATTCTCATTCTCTTCCTTCCTTCTTTCCTTTTCTTTCCACTTTTCCATCTTTATTTTTAATCTTACAATGTTGGAGAATTGGGCTGGGTGTTAAGAGTGACTTAGCTGAGGGTAATGAAATCTATCACACTCACAGATTTTGAAATGGGGTTTACACTCTTTAGGCCCCATCATTTTAAATCTGATGTAGCATGTGCATCCCTCCCATTTCCAATTTGGAAATCTGCGGGCTTTAGAGACAGGAGAGAAACCAGAAATGATTACAATCAGAGTGAGCAGAGAACGGTAACTAAAAATATTGTACTTACAATTAGATCTCTCCCAGTCCCAAATACTGAGCTCATTCATTGTAGAGGGGGACTAGTAACTGATTTGTTATTGGAGATGACCAAAACAAGTTCCAATCAGAATGCCACATTCTGTTCTATAAATTGTCAATGAATGACTGTCATCTGTATCTTCTCGCCAGCTAAAGGCTACCACCAGTTGCAAGGCTACTACAAACTTGTTGATATCCGGGGCCCTCAGTTCACCTTCCTTGTTGATTTTGAAAAAACTTTGCTTTGGACATTTGGTAGTCTACACGCGCAAAGACACAGGGGTAGATGACTGAGTAATATTTCAATGCAGTGCAGCAATCAAAGTCGCTGCATTATTCTGGGTGAATATAACATTGAACTATAATGCAATATAATGTAAAGTTGTGTGCGTGTTGTCTAATTGAGTTTGTTGAAATATAAAACCCATGTTTAGATTTTTTTTATTTTATTCCCATATCAAATGTGTGCTGTATGGTGCAGCACACATTCAGGGCTACTTGTACAAAGAAAACATTTTACGAGTCCTTAATTGTGAATTTTTGAGACTCGCAACTAGGAACTTGCAAAATGTGATGTTCAACAATGTCGCTGACACTGTTTGCGGTTCCCAATGGGGTTGCAATTGACATTCCTCATCAATATTCATGAGGCAGGTTGCACTTTGTGACCCATTGGGAATGGCCTGTAATCGCAGGGAAGGTGGCCTGCTGGGGTCAGCAGACCACCATGTCTGTGATTGCTTTTTAAATAAAGTATTTTTTTAAATCCATCCCGTTTTCCTTAAACAGAATGCATATAAAAAAGAAAAATGAAAAGATTCCTTTTAATTTTTTAAGAGTAGGCAACGGTACGTGGTACCACTGCCCGCTCTTAAAAAATGTTGGCGCCCGCATTCACAAAGGTGAATGGGTTACCACCTCTTTCACGGAGTTGGTAAAATATGAATGTTTTGCTTCCACATTCCGGTGGCAAAACATTCATGCATGACCCTGCTACTCGCTGTTAGGAAGTGATGCCCTTGAAACGCCCCTTCCTAATGCCGACTCACAAACCCTATTTTGCAAGTCAGTAATAGGTTACTGACTCACAAAATAGGGTTAGCTCTTTGCCAAAGGCTATTTACCAGTCTCAAACGGCCCGATTCGCCATTTGCGACCGCAAAAATGTTTGGAAATGTGGCCCTCAGTGTTTTAAATACTAGCGCCTGTCTCAAGGAGGTGTTATTTTTTTGATGTAAAGCCAGGTCTCATAATCGTTGGATTTGAGTGGAAAACCAGCGTTGAAATGCCCAAGGATGACCCAATGAATGCCACTTTGATGCAGTGTAGCTCAAAGCATCACAAAGCACTATTTGCGCTGCAAAGTAAATACCATATTAAGGCTGTGCATCACTTTGCATCACTTTGCAGTGACACAAAATCTTGATAAAACAGCCCCTAATATTATTTTCAGCATTTTGGCAATTTTAACCCCTTCGCTGCTAGGCCTTTTCCCCCCTGTGCTAAGCCTTTTTTTGGCTATTGGGGTAGTTCGCGCTTAGGCCCCTGTAACATTTTGTCCACATAAGGTATCAACGTCAAATTTGAGGGTTTGTGGATTCTCCTAGAGGGGACCCAGAAATTAGCCAAAATACAGCTAAATGTTGTTTTTGGGGAAAAAATTGCTGTAGAAGAAAGCATCTGGTTTTTTCCCTGCAAATGGTATCAACAAAGGGTTTGTGGAGCTGAAATTCCCATCTTCTCAGCTTTCATGGACAGGCAAACTTTTGTCAGAAAACCAAACAATTTTCTACAGTTTTGGCATTTTCCTGGGACATAGCCTATTTTTCCTATTTTTTGTGCTTTCAACCTCCTTCCAGGTAGTGGTAGAAATGGGTGTGAAACCAATAATGGAAGCTATACATTTCCTGGGCTTGCAGACATCTAGGGGAACCCAAAAAACCCAAACATTTCTGAAAACTAGACTCCCGTAGGAGTCCAGGGAGGTGTGGCTGGCGTTGATCCCCCAACATTTTCCTTCCAAGAATCCCTGCAAACCTCAAATTTAGCTAAAAAGTCACATTTTCCTCTAATATCTGTGTGGGAAAGTTGTGGGATCACGGCACGGCACAGATTTCCTACCACTCAGCGTTCCCCTCAGTCTCCCAATAAAATTGATACCTTATGTAGGAGAGTAGGATCTGCCTCTTATGTTGCCCCCACTTTTTTTCTGATGTTTACACTGGTTTCTGGCTATAGTCTGGCTGGGTCCCTGCTAATCAGGGCCCCAGCCTCTCTGTTCTCTCTAAACGACTTGGAGTGCACTCTAGGTGCACTAGTGATTGGATACTGTGGTACCTTATGAGTCCCTAGTATATGGTACCTTAGGTACTAAGGGCATAGGTACTTCACAGGCCTACCAGGGGCTGCAGCATGTATTATGCCACCCCTGGGAAGCAGATTAAATCTGACACCACAGGCCTGCTACTGCAGCCTGGGTGAGGTGAGATATAGGTTCTCTATATCCCTCCAACACACACATATAAACCTATCAGTCACCCCTAAGGCAGGCCCTATCAATCCTGAGGGCAGGGTGCTTGGCTTCTATGTGAGGGGGTGCCTCTACCTGAGCAGGGCCCCTCTGCAGCTCTCAGAGTCCATTCTCTGGTGCTGTTTGTGGATGCGGTTAAACCATATACTCTTAAGTGCATTATATCCTCGCGGTAAAATGCTAACTTTGGAATGGCTGCATCAAAACATGTCGTGTTTGGTGTCAAACATCTTGGAATACTACCCCCCCGCCAGTTCTGGCGGCGGGGGTAGCATTCCACCCTTCTAGAGGGATAGACATGTACCTACTGTGGAAACGCGGTAGAATCCTGCAGAGCCCTGGCATCACAAAATGGATGCCACCAGTCACAGACACTGGGCTGCCCTCCTGCTGATGACCAACACTCGCAGTGGAGGAAGCCCAACAATAGATATCCTGTCCCAAGGGGTGTGACCACCTCCCAGACAGGGTTTAGTGTATTGGGGCTGGGTGGGTGCACTCTTAGAGTGCTTTGAAGTCCTGCACTGGGGGAGCAGAAGGCTCCTCTGTGCATACCCCAGTTCAAACCGGCTCAGGGGCTACCTGCCCCTGCTCTGGCACAAAACTGGACAAAGGGAAGTGGGTGTAGCCGCCCACTCCCCTGACCCTCCCATAGGTAGGGTCATAGAGCTAGTCCCTCCCTTTCTTTTAGTATAAGAGGGGGAACCTGTGCATTGCACCCTAGATTTCCCTGGACGACGCTCTGAAGAAGAATCCCGGACCTTTGACGTTCCACTACCTTTGGAAGACTGAAGAATCTCCCTTGGAGTCAAGGAGTGACTCCCCTGCTTGGCAGGCACCAAAAACTACAAACGACGGTCGCAAACTACGCCGCTCCCGCCGGAGTCCGAAGTCCCTGCAGCCCAAGAAGTAGATTTCCTGACTTCTCAAAGGCCATCGTGAGTCCCCAGCGAAGCTGAGGCCAGTGGACCCCAAGAGTGACGAGGAACCGCGACCCCTGGGTACCGTGCACTATTGTCAAGTGCACCCCCTTCACAATGTTCTACGAACTTGTGCTTAGATCATGTGTGGTCCTAGCCTCCAGCAGGAATCCCTCTAAAGGTCAGAGGCCTACCACTTCCCGAGTGACCGTGGGCCCCTGTTGAGCGAATCCTCCTGAGGCGTCTTTGCGATCCCTTGCCAGCCGGCTTGTGGATCCCCAGAAGACTTTCTAAAGAAACCAAAGGGCTCCCCTGGTTGCTCCAGGCCTGCCCTGACTTACCCTCACTGGGTGAGTCCCTCAGACCTTGCTGGTCTGCGCCATTGCCTCTTTACACTTTCCCCGAGACTTGCTGTTACCAAGGCTTGTTGGCTCCAATCGAGTCGCCGACACCGCAGTAAGCTGCAGACATTGTGGGACACGCCCAATCCAGCTCCTGGTCATCGCCGACGCCTCCTGGACCTCGTGGCTGAAGAGTCAAGGCACCCGTGAACGACCTGAATCGTGCGACGACGGTGGGCATCCATCTTCCTTGCCCCGAGTCACTGCCAAGTGACTTTGAACACTGTCCCCTCTGCTTTCAGGTCTTCCATCTTCTGAATCCAGGCTTGGATTCATACGGACACTTCTCCTGTCGCCGCAAGCAGCAAGTCTTCACTGGCTCCCATTGAAAACGACGCCGCGACCCGACACCAAAGAACACCTATGCACCCGGCTCCCCTGGGTGAGGTAACTTCAGCACTACAGTGCTCCTGTGGGTGTGGGCCCTAGAACTACTTACCCTGTAAGTGACTTGCTTGTAGCTACCCTAGAAGTGCCCTAAAACTCTTACTTTCCAAGTGCGAGTATCGCGCTGACTCGTACATGGTTCGCGTCTGTGTTAGACACACCGCGTTCAACTCCCTTGCAATTCAATCTGTAACCGCGTCCTTCGACTCGTACAAGGACCGATCGGTGTGTTCGCCTCGAACACGCAAGGGACCTTTAACATTGAAATCTCAATCGCGTCTGTTCGCATAGACTCGTACAGGACTCGCACCGGTGCCAGGACACCGCGTCCGTCCCCTGTGGGTCTCCTACAACTACCTGGGGTGGTTCTTGGGGGTCCCTCGATTCTAGATGCCCTAGACCTAGGTCTAGCCAAACTAAGATTGTGATATTCGATTGTGCTAAACTTATTTTGATAACATTTGACTTGTACATATGTTCCTGACTTCTAATCTCATAAAGAGATTAGTAGAGAGTTGTTTATTAATAAATACATATATATTTGATATATATACCTGTGTGGTGTCTTTTCATTTGGTGATTCAAGAGAGTGTGTGGTAAAACAAGCTGCTTTACATTCCCTCAAGACTTAGCCTGAAGGCTGCTCTCCACAGCTACCACTAGGATAGCTTTCTATAAAGGTTGTCTTAAACCTATCTACCATAAGAGTCGAATTGTTCTGGTGCAAGGTGTCCACTTTGATTAGTGAACAGCATATACCAGGCCAACTTCTCACATTGGTGGGCAGCGTGTGGGATTCCAGCTTGCTATTGTTTTACCAGAAAATCTCTATTTGAATTACTAACTGAAAACCACTATAGGTACTTAAGGTACATATAAAGTCAAGCTTAGTATCAATAAGTTCTACTGAACTTAGAGCTGTGTGCCAAGGGATAGCACACCCTTTCTACAGCTCAAGCTAGTATCAGTAGGCCACAAACTAGTGTAGGTAGTACAACACTGCACAACACTAGAATGTCCTTAAAGGGTGGAACCAGTGGATCCACTCAGCCTCAGTATAAGGACATGGCTTTCTCTGACTTGAGAGCCATGTGTGTTGAAAGACACATGAAGCTAGGACAGAGTTCCTCCACACTACACCTGATAGATCTGCTGACAGCAGATGATCTTAGATTGGCTCTAGGAGCTAATGGGTCTGAATCAGGGGGTGGGTCAATTAAAGTGTCTGGGTCAGATGATGAAAATCAGAATGACCAAGACTCTGTGATTGAAGGGCCAGGCTCCAAGGGGCCTGAAAAGGACAGAGGACTTCTCCCTAAGAGAACTGACAGAGTGGATGAGAGGCCTAGGTCCCCTTCCAGGGAATCTGACCACTCTTATCACTCTGGCAGAGAATTTGTCCAGCAGAGGAACTCGTACTTTCCCATAAGAGAGAGCTCCTCTGACAGAATGTGCAAACTGCTGCAGTATGAGGAAGCAAGAGTTGCCCTCAGAACCAAGCAGTTGGCACTAGATAGAGAAGCCCTGGAGATCCAGAGAGCTTCTAGAAGAGAGGGGTTAGAACCCCTTGGTGGCAGCAACAGTGTCCCTAGAGGCAGAGAATCTATTCCAGACCATAGGAACCTGAGCAAGGTTGTTCCTCCCTACCAGAGTGGGGATGATATCCACAAGTGGATAACTGCTATGGAGAGGGCCTGTAGAGTACAGCAGGTCCCCCAAAAGCAGTGGGCAGCAATCTTGTGGCTCTCCTTTTCAGACAAAGGTAGAGACAAGCTCCTCACTGTTAGAGAAGAGGATGCTGATGATTATGAAGTCCTGAAGAGTGCACTGATAGATGGGTTTGGCTTAACCACTGAGCAGTACAGGTTGAAGTTCAGAGACACCCAGAAGGCACAGACTCAGGACTGGACTGACTTTGTAGATTGTGCAACCAAGGCTCTGGATGGTTGGCTGGTTGGCAGTAGGGTTACTGATTTCAAGGGATTGTATAATCTGATGATGAGAGAACAGATCCTTAATAATTGCCAGAACCAGTTGTTGCATCAATACCTGGTGGACTCAGATCTGACCTCTCCCCAAGAATTGGGAAAGAAGGCAGACAAATGGGTCAGAACCAGGGTAAGGCAGAAACCCCAGAACCAAGGGGGTGACACCAAGAAGCAAGATCCTAAGGGCTCTGAGAAAGGTGGAGATAAGTCAAAAGACCAGAAGTCTTCACAAGGGCCCCAAAAATCTGCATCTGGTGGGGAGTCACAATCCAACAAGGGAAAAGGCCAAAATAAGCCCTGGTGCAAATTCTGTAAGCAGAAAGGGCACTGGACTTCTGATTGTAACAAGTCCAAAGACCAAACCACCACCACTCCTGCCCCTAAGGCAACTGTTCCCCCTAGCTCAGCTACTGGTGGAGGTGGTACTCAGAATAAGGGTGTAGTAGGGTTGACCCTGGGTTCTGAAGTGGACTCTGACCTAGTCAGAGTGCCCACTCAGGCAATGCTGATTTGTGATGGAGACCTTGATATGTCCTTCCTAGTAAGCCCCAGTAATCTGGGCAAATACAAACAGCAGCCTGTAATAAATGGCAAACAGGCTTTGGCATTTAGGGACACAGGTGCTAGTGTCACCATGGTGGCAGAGGATCTTGTGGACCCTGGACAGGTCATCCTGGGCGAAATGTACCAGGTGACCAATGCAAGCAATGTCAGGACCAACCATAGTCTCGCAGTTGTGAATTTCTCCTGGGGAGGGGTAACTGGCCTCAAGAAGGTTGTAGTCAGTGCAGACCTCCCTGTCGAATGTCTATTGGGCAATGATCTAGAGACTTCAGCCTGGTCTGAAGTAGAGTTATGGACTCATGCTGAGATGTTGGGCATCCCTGCAGAGGTATTTGCTGTGACCAGGTCACAAGCAAGAATGCATAACACTGAACCAGCTCTGGATCCTGGAACAATGGACCAGATGCTTCCCAAGAGGAGGAGCAGTAGGGTAAAGGCAGTGCCTTCCCCCCTGTCTCAGATCACAGATTCACCCGCAGAGGGAGGTGAAGCAGATCCTGAAGAAGGAACTGCCCCAGAGGGACTTGAGCCTGATCAGGTTGAGTTCTTGGGGGCAGGGGGCCCTTCTAGGGAAGATCTGAGTAAGGAGCAACAGTGCTGCCCCTCTCTTGAACCCCTCAGACAGCAGGCTGCTGCTGAGGCTGCTGGGAGTGCTAGTGGGTCCCATAAAGTTTATTGGGATGAGGGACTCCTATATTCTGAGGGTAGAGACCCAGCCCCTGGAGCCACCAGGAGGTTGGTAATACCTCAGACGTTTAGGGGGTTCCTCTTGACCCTAGCACATGACATCCCTTTAGCAGGACACCTGGGCCAAAACAAGACCTGGGACAGGCTTGTTCCACATTTTCATTGGCCACATATGTCAGAGGACACAAAGGAGTTTTGTCGCTCCTGTGTCACATGCCAAGCCAGTGGTAGGGCAGGTGGCACAACAAAGGCCCACCTGATACCACTACCTGTGGTGGGGGTACCCTTTGAAAGGGTAGGGATTGACATTGTTGGTCCCCTTGACCCTCAAACTGCATCTGGGCACAGGTTTATCCTGGTGGTAGTGGATCATGCCACCAGGTACCCAGAAGCAATTCCCCTGAGGACCACCACAGCCCCTGTGGTGGCAAGAGCCCTCATTGGAGTTTTCTCCAGAGTGGGTTTCCCAAAGGAGGTCATTTCTGACAGAGGTACCAACTTCATGTCAGGATATTTGAAGGCAATGTGGAAGGAGTGTGGTGTAACTTATAAGTTCACCACCCCCTATCACCCACAATGCAATGGGTTAGTTGAACGCTTCAACAAAACCCTGAAGGGAATGATTAAAGGACTCCCAGAGAAGCTTAGGCGGAAATGGGACCTTCTTCTTCCCTGCCTGTTGTTTGCATACAGAGAGGTTCCACAGAAGGGGTTGGTTACAGCCCATTTGAGCTTCTGTTTGGGCATCCTGTGAGAGGTCCATTGTGTTTGGTAAAAGAGGGCTGGGAGTTACCTCTCAAGCCCCCCAAACAAGATGTGATGGACTATGTACTTGGTCTCCGCTCCCGGATGGCTGAGTACATGAAAAAGGCAACCAAAAACCTGGAGGCCAGCCAAGAATTGCAAACAGCTTGGCATGACCAAAGGCTGTGCTGACTGTGTACCAGCCAGGACAGAAAGTGTGGGTGTTGGAGCCTGTGGCCCCACCAGCCCTCCAGGACAAGTGGAGTGGCCCCCATACAATAGTTGAACAGAAGGGAGAAGTCACCTACCTGGTGAATCTTGGAACTCCCAGGAGCCCCCTGAGGGTGCTCCATGTCAACAGATTAAAGCCATATGTTGACAGGGCTGACATGGGCTTGCTCATGGCAACTGATGAGGACCAGGAGGAGGAGAGTGACCCTCTCCCTGACCTGCTCTCTCAGAACCCTGATGATGGGTCAGTAGATGGTGTTGCTTTGGCAAGCAGCCTCACTGACCATCAGCAAACTGAGTGCAGACAGGTTCTGCAACAGTATAGACATATGTTTAGCCTGACCCCTAGTCAGACTACCTGGTGCACCCATGAGGTGGACACTGGAGACAGTCTGCCTGTCAAGAGTAAAATCTACAGGCAACCTGACCATGTCAGGGACTGTATCAGGACTGAAGTCCAGAAAATGTTGGAGCTAGGTGTAATTGAGCCTTCAGATAGCCCTTGGGCTAGCCCAGTAGTCCTGGTACCCAAGCCTCATACCCAGGGTGGTAAGAAAGAAATGAGGTTTTGTGTAGACTACAGAGGACTCAATGCAGTCACTAGGACTGATGCCTATCCCATACCAAGGGCAGATGAGCTGATTGATACTTTGGCCTCAGCCAAGTATCTAAGTACATTTGACCTAACAGCTGGCTACTGGCAGATCAGATTAGCTGATGATGCAAAAGCCAAAACAGCATTTTCGACCCCTAGTGGGCACTACCACTTTGTGGTGATGCCCTTTGGATTGAAAAATGCACCTGCCACTTTTCAGAGGTTGGTGAATAAAGTTCTGGCAGGGATGGAAACTTATTGCTCAGCTTATCTAGATGATATTGCTGTCTTTAGTTCCTCCTGGCAGGATCACCTGGTCCACCTCAGAAATGTTTTGGAGGCTCTGCAGAAAGCAGGCCTCACTATCAAGGCCACTAAGTGCCAGATAGGGCAGAGTCAGGTTGTGTACCTGGGCCACCTTGTAGGTGGAGGCCAGGTTCAGCCTTTACAGAGCAAAATCCAAACCATAATGGAATGGGTTGCTCCAACCACCCAGACACAGGTGAGAGCCTTCTTAGGCCTGACTGGGTACTATAGGAGGTTTGTCAAGGGATATGGATCTATAGTGACCCCCTTGAATGATCTGACCTCAAAGAAAATGCCAAAAAAGGTTCAGTGGACAGCTAGCTGTCAGAAGGCATTTGAAGACCTAAAGCAGGCCATGTGCACTGCCCCCATCTTACAGAGTCCAGACTACACCAAAAAGTTCATTGTCCAAACAGATGCTTTTGAGCTGGGTGTGGGAGCTGTACTGTCTCAACTGAATGATGAAGGTCAAGACCAGCCAGTAGCTTTTATTAGCAGAAGGCTGACCCCTAGAGAGAAACGTTGGTCAGCTATAGAGAGGGAGGCCTTTGCTGTGGTGTGGGCCCTGAAGAAGCTGAGGCCATGCTTGTTTGGCACTCACTTCATAGTTCAGACTGACCACAAGCCCCTCCTATGGCTTAAACAGATGAAAGGTGAAAACCCAAAACTTTTGAGGTGGTCCATTTCCCTACAGGGGATGGACTATACAGTGGAACATAGACCTGGGACCCAACATGCCAATGCAGATGGACTCTCAAGGTATTTCCACTTTGAACACGAAGACTCAACTGGTCAAGGTTAGTTTAGTGTCCCTACGTTTGGGGGGGGTTGTGTAGGAGAGTCGGATCTGCCTCTTATGTTGCCCCCACTTTTTTTCTGATGTTTACACTGGTCTCTGGCTATAGTCTGGCTGGGTCCCTGCTAATCAGGGCCCCAGCCTCTCTGTTCTCTCTAAACGACTTGGAGTGCACTCTAGGTGCACTAGTAATTGGATACTGTGGTACCTTATGAGTCCCTAGTATATGGTACCTTAGGTACTAAGGGCATAGGTACTTCACAGGCCTACCAGGGGCTGCAGCATGTATTATGCCACCCCTGGGAAGCAGATTAAATCTGACACCACAGGCCTGCTACTGCAGCCTGGGTGAGGTGGTGCTAGCACTCCTCACTGAGATATAGGTTCCCTATATCTCTCCTACACACACATATAAACCTATCAGTCACCCCTAAGGCAGGCCCTATCAATCCTGAGGGCAGGGTGCTTGGCTTCTATGTGAGGGGGTGCCTCTGCCTGAGCAGGGCCCCTCTGCAGCTCTCAGAGTCCATTCTCTGGTGCTGTTTGTGGATGCGGTTAAACCATATACTCTTAAGTGCATTATATCCTCGCGGTAAAATGCTAACTTTGGAATGGCTGCATCAAAACATGTTGTGTTTGGTGTCAAACATCTTGGAATACTACCCCCCCACCAGTTCTGGCGGCGGGGGTAGCATTCCACCCTTCTAGAGGGATAGACATGTACCTACTGTGGAAACGCGGTAGAATCCTGCAGAGCCCTGGCATCACAAAATGGATGCCACCAGTCACAGACATTGGGCTGCCCTCCTGCTGATGACCAACACTCGCAGTGGAGGAAGCCCAACAATAGATATCCTGTCCCAAGGGGGTGTGACCACCTCCCAGACAGGGTTTAGTGTATTGGGGCTGGGTGGGTGCACTCTTAGAGTGCTTTGAAGTCCTGCACTGGGGGAGCAGAAGGCTCCTCTGTGCATACCCCAGTTCAAACCGGCTCAGGGGCTACCTGCCCCTGCTCTGGCGTGAAACTGGACAAAGGGAAGTGGGTGTAGCCGCCCACTCCCCTGACCCTCCCATAGGTAGGGTCATAGAGCTAGTCCCTCCCTTTCTTTTAGTATAAGAGGGGGAACCTGTGCATTGCACCCTAGATTTCCCTGGACGACGCTCTGAAGAAGAATCCCGGACCTTCGACGTTCCACTACCTTTGGAAGACTGAAGAATCTCCCTTGGAGCCATGGAGTGACTCCCCTGCTTGGCAGGCACCAAAAACTACAAACGACAGTCGCAAACTATGCCGCTCCCGCCGGAGTCCGAAGTCCCTGCAGCCCAAGAAGTGGATTTCCTGACTTTTCAAAGGCCATCGTGAGTCCCCAGCAAAGCTGAGGCCAGTGGACCCCAAGAGTGACGAGGAACCGCGACCCCTGGGTACCGTGCACTATTGTCAAGTGCACCCCTTCACAACGTTCTACGAACTTGTGCTTTGGACCACGTGTGGTGCTAGCCTCCAGCAGGAATCCCTCCGAAGATCAGAGGCCTACCACGTCCCGAGTGACCGTGGGCCCCTGTTGAGCGAATCCTCCCAAGGCGTCTTTGCGATCCCTTGCCAGCCGGCTTGTGGATCCCCAGAAGACTTTCTAAAGAAACCAAAGGGCTCCCCTAATTGCTCCAGGCCTGCCCTGACTTACCCTCGCTGGATGAGTCTCTCAGACCTTGCTGGTCTGCGCCATTGCCTCTTTACACTTTCCCCAAGACTTGCTGTTACCAAGGCTTGTTGGCTCCAATCGAGTCGCTGATACCGCAGTAAGCTGCAGACATTGTGAGACACGCCGAATCCAGCTCCTGGTTGTCGCCGACGCCTCCTGGACCTCGTGGCTGAAGAGTCAAGGCACCCGTGAACGACCTGAATCTTGCGACGACGGTGGGCATCCATCTTCCTTGCCCCGAGTCACTGCCAAGTGACTTTGAACACTGTCCCCTCTGCTTTCAGGTCTTCCATCTTCTGAATCCAGGCTTGGATTCCTCCGGACACTTCTCCTGTCGCCGCAAGCAGCAAGTCTTCACTGGCTCCCATTGAAAACTACGCCGCGACCCGACACCAAAGAACACCTATGCACCCGGCTCCCCTGGGTGAGGTAACTTCAGCACTACGGTGCTCCTGTGGGTGTGGGCCCTAGAACTACTTACCCTGTAAGTGACTTGCTTGTAGCTACCCTAGAAGTGCCCTAAAACTCTTACTTTCCGAGTGCGACTATCGCGCTGACTCGTACATGGTTCGCGTCTGTGTTAGACACACCGCGTCCAACTCCCTTGCAATTCAATCTGTAACCGCGTCCTTCGACTCGTACAAGGACCGATCGGTGTGTTCACCTCGAACACGCAAGGGACCTTTAACATTGAAATCTCAATTGCGTCTGTTCGCATAGACTCGTACAGGACTCGCACCGGTGCCAGGACACCGCGTCCGTCCCCTGTGGGTCTCCTACAACTACCTGGGGTGGTTCTTGGGGTCCCTCGATTCTAGATGCCCTAGACCTAGGTCTAGCCAAACTAAGATTGTGATATTTGATTGTGCTAAACTTATTTTGATAACATTTGACTTGTACATATGTTCCTGACTTCTAATCTCATAAAGAGATTAGTAGAGAGTTGTTTATTGGAGAGGTGTGGTGCAGCGGCCAGGGCAGCTGACTTCGGAGACACAGGGCTCACGGTTCGATCCCGGGCTCCGATGGCAGCTCTGCTCAGCACCATGTGACTCTGGGCAATAGCTCACTTAATTTCACAACGGCCCCCAGCGCCTTGAGACCCGTAAGGGTGAGTAGTTCGCGCTTTACAAATACGGATTTACATTTTATTTACATATTAATAAATACATATATATTTGATATATATACCTGTGTGGTGTCTTTTCATTTGGTGATTCAAGAGAGTGTGTGGTAAAACAAGCTGCTTTACATTCCTTCAAGACTTAGCCTGAAGGCTGCTCTCCACAGCTACCACTAGGATAGCTTTCTATAAAGGTTGTCTTAAACCTATCTACCATAAGAGTCGAATTGTTCTGGTGCAAGGTGTCCACTTTGATTAGTGAACAGCATATACCAGGCCAACTTCTCACACCTTACTTATGTGGAGGGGCCAAGCGCCTATGACATGGAAGGGCCAAAAACATGTAGAGATTGAGGGAGGCCCAAAGCGGGTCCAAAAGGGCAGTTTTTGTATACATTTTTAGGCTGACGCTACTTTGGGCACCCGCACAAGTGAGGTATCATTTTTCTCGGGAGACCAAGGGGAATGCTGGGTAGTAGGAAATTTGTGCCTGCGCAGTGATCCTACTACTTACCCACACAGAAATGTGAGAAAAATGTGACTTTGTAAGTACATTTTAGGCTTTTAGGGGATTCTAGGCTTTTAGGGGATTCTGGGATTCTGGGTAAGAAAACTCTGGGGGGCCATGCAAGCCATACCACCAGCCAAGAGTCAGTGCACTCACACCACCATCCATGCACATCGCCAGCCAAGTGCCATCCAAGTACACCACTAGCCAAATGCTATCCATGCACACAGTCAGCCAAGCAATATCCACCCACACCGCCAGCCAATCGCCACCCACGCACTCCACCAGCCAAGCACCATCCCTGCACACCGCCAGCCAAGAAGGGCTGGACTGGGAACAGCAACCAGCCCTGGCAGATTGCTGCTCGACTGGCCCTGGTAGGTGGGGCGTGCTAGTAAAAAGCATCACTCCCGCTTTTGTTACTGTGGCACGATATTGCAGCACTGTTGCAAAACTGCCCCCCATGGCCAGAAAACCGCACCATACCCCTCCGGCCCACCAGGGAAACGCCCGGTGCTCTCTGCGGCCAGTCCGGCCCTGCAGCCAAGCACCAGTCCATGTACACCGCCAACCAAGAGACACTCCACGCACACCACCAGGCAAGCACCAATCTACACACACCATCATCAAGCGCGAGTCCACCCACACCATTAGCCAAGTGCAGGTCCCCACACACCACCAGCAAAATGCCAGCCAAAGGTCAGTACACGCAGACCGCCAACCAAACTCCAGTTTACACACACAAACTCTCCCTGGTTTCTAGTAGTTATCTGCCCCCGCTTGGGTGCAGATGAGAATGAAAACATCACTGAAACAGCCAAAATGTGTGCCTAAAAAAAGGGAGCGACCCATGCCTATGGGGCTTCTCACTGGCATGCCCATGAACATATCCCTGGTGCCTAGTGGGCTTTCTGCCCCCGCGGGGGCAGATAAGGGGCTATTGCCATAATCTGCCTTCCAGGGGGGACAGAAAGACTTTTTTTGGCAGTGGGGGCATCAGCATGCCCATTCTCTGCAGCCCCCACCCCTACGTATAAAAATACCAACAAAATCCCTGGTGCCTAGTTGTATTTCTGCCCCCACGGGGGCATATTAGGGACTATTGCCTCCATCTGCTTACCGGGAAAAGGCATAAAGGCTGTGGCAATTTTCTTTGGGGGGTGTGGGCATTGGCATGCCCATTTTGGGCAGCCCTCACCTCTGCGTATAAAAAAACCAATCCCTGGTGCCTAGTGGGCTTTCTGCCCCCTGGGGGGCAGATCATGGGCTATTGCCCCCATATGCCTCATGGGGGGGCAGAAAGACTGTGGATTTTTTTGGGGGTGGGGGCTGCCCAAAATGGGCATGTCACTACCCTATATATATTAAAAATATCCCTGGTGTCTAGTTTGCTTTCTGCCTCCCTGGGGTGACAGATCGGGGGCTCTTGCCCCCATCTCAATATAGGAGGTGATGTTCTGTAAAACTGAGCAGCTTTACATTCGGCTTCAGTGATTAAGGCCTGAAAGCTGCTCTCCACAGCTTTGCCGCTAGGAACAGCTTTCTAAATGTTGTCTTTGACCTCATACATCATGGGAAGTTGTCGTTTGGACTGGTGCAAGGTGCCCATACTTGAACCAGTGGACGGCAATACTCACCGGGCCAACTTTCAGCAGGGGCATTGGCCTGCCCGTCTTCGGCAGAAGGTGTGAAAATCCCTGGCGTCTGAATGAGTTACTTCTGCTCGGGCTATTGCCCGCATATGCTCCCCTCAGGGGAGGCAAAAAGGCTGTGGAATATTTGGGGTGTGGGGGCATTGTCATGCCCATCATTGGCGGCCTCACCCCTAAATTGAATGAAAAAAATCCCTGGTATCTAGTTGGCTTTCAGCCCTCCGGGAGCAGGTTGGAAGGCTGCTGCGCCCATCTGCCCCTGGGGGGTGCAAAAAGACTGGTTTTCCTCGAGTGAACACGGAGACAAGAGACCCCCTTGCTTAAGGGGCCGTCCCCACCCTGGTGCCTTGTGGGTGGATCTCACTTCTGAGGGATGGCCGCATCTGCGGGCGATCCCCAAGCGAGGATCTCACTCGTGGAGGGGGCGCCGTTGAAGGGGAGATTCTCCCCTTTCTAGCGGTGCCACCTCTCCTGACTTACCACGTAGCTCAGGAGGCCTGAGATTTCCGGGACCGGCGCATGGGCCGGGGTGGAGTGCTAGTGAGCCAGCACCCTGGCCAAACTCCCGTAAGGTGCGTGGTACCCTGCGCAACTATCCCTTGGAGCACTTCTCACTCCTCTCGTTAGGTCGATCAGGACGTTATCGGCTATTTAGTGGTGGCCTAACTGTAGGGTTCACGTCGTGGCCTGCCCTGATCATATAGAGAGGCTTTTATCCGCCTTTGCTCACTACCCACGTGCACATCACACCACACCATGTTTTTCTGGTCTGATGAAAGCGCCGGTGCTCTGTGACGTTGCCTGGGCACATTCGCCCTGTTGGGGCTGGCATTTAACCTACGGGTTTTCCACCTACGACAAGGGTACCAAGCCGCATTAAATACACCCTTTTCTGTAAGCCGGCCCTTTAGGTCAGTTGCAAAACCAGTGCGCGCACTCCAGCCTCCCCGCCTCACATGGGACTCACCCCACACGCCCGCATGCATCAAGCGGCAGTTCTCAAAAGATCTCCGCTTAAGCGGACCTGGGACCCGTAAAGGGCATTGCAGCGCCGGCCCGACGCGTGCGCAAGCGCCCGATGACGAAGCATGACATCCTTTCGGGGTGTGTGGGAGGGCAACAAGAGCGCATGACCATGCTCATCCCACTTACTAGTGGGTTCTACAGGCCCGGGTTCCCGCTCCTTCCTTCCTTGCCCCTTTCGTAGTGAGTGGGTGCCATGCTGCGCCGCCTCCGGAACAGTGTCCCCTGAGCGTGACTTCACACACATGGATGATCACATATTCATGCATGTGCGAGGCTTGAAATCTTTTTCGGTGATGATCCGGATAGTGAAATTTCAGGAGATTTATTTCGTTAAAGTTACTGAGGAAAAGTGGAGTGCACTGGAAGCAACAAGTGGACGGTCTGGAAACTGACAAGTGAGGACCATGGGATTGGTTTGCATTGTTAAGATTTAGGATGAATGAAGCCCGGCAACTACCAGACAGTGGAAAGTTTTGGTATCATTCACAAACGAACAGCGTTATATGAATTTCAAGTGAATGGGCTAAGCAAATGTTTTTACGGCTGGTTGTCTCAAAAACTGTACTCAGGTGAGCTATTAGTTGGATTGTTGTGATCTTATTGATGAACTCACACGTGGCACGCGAGCATCTCAAAGAGCGCGAATAGTATCGACGAGTTGAATCTGCATTGGTTGAAGCATTTGTTCAGGTAGATGGATGTTCGTAAGGGTGGCTATCATTTGCTATTGACAAGCAAGAAGGAGGAAGTACACAGCACAATGTATTTATGGGAAATCTGATGAGTGAGCTAGAAGTGGGATGTGGAAGGCGGCTGAAGTATCAGGAGTTATGGAAGACCAGGTTAAATTGAAGAAACCACAATGATGTAGCAAAATGCGAATCATGTTTTCTATACCGCTAAGAGTCATCAAAGCTGGGCAGAATATAAGTGAAGATAACGACGGCTCATGGCATATGCGAGAGCTGTGAGATCTCGAGACTAGTGAAGAAGTGGCTGAAGGTGAGATTGATGACGGTGTTCCAGATTCTTTAAGAATGGTAAATGGTATTG